>JBBPBX010062009.1:0-20953 GCA_038048925.1 Garcialebias charrua | reverse complement strand
CATACACAGCGGCTTGGATACTCTGTGTGTTAATCTAAGCTAAAAGCTAAATGGATACATAATGCCTCTAGTGAGAGCATTATCTTTTTCTAGAGAAATCCTGTTCCCCAGCAAAAGCAAACATACATGCACACACTGGCTTCACATATACAGTATATGTTCAAAACTCACAATCCCCTCAACGGATGCCAAATGACCTAATGGCACATGTTGAACTTTACCACTGCATGGATTACAGATGGCAAACAACTTAATTCTTCTCATGGTCAAATCAAAACTCTGTTGAATGGAGTATGTTTGTGCCATCAGGTTGAGCAAGCAGTGAGACTGATGTGTGTATGCATGTTAAGTTGTGCAAACAACAATGTATCTTGCATGTGCTTAACTCACACAAGCTCACTCAACCTGTGTCCGCCTGCTGGCTACTTCGAGTTGGCACAAAGGGTAGCAGACCATTTTACCATTTAATCAAATCACACCACTTTGTTTACTAAACTATGGAAGCGGTTATGAGACGTAATGAAAACTAAAACGGTTTAGCAGGAATGCTTTTTCATTTCATAGTCAAGCTGCCTTTTTTGAGGCATAAATAAAATTTAAAATGAATAAACCAGCTTCCATACTAAACCAGCCACTACAAAGCACAAGTGTGTGAATGAGAGAGGCTGGTGGAACAGTGAGGCTAAAAGGAGCAGAGGTCACAAAGGTGCAGGACTTCAAGTACTTGGGGTCCACTGTCCAGAAAAATTGGGAATGTGGCAAAGAGGTGAAAAAGAGAGTCCAGGCAGGATGGAGTGGGTGGAGAAAAGTTTCACGAGTGATTTGTGACAAAAGGGTGTCAGCAAATGTCAAACGAAAAGTTTACAAGACAGTATCCACTTTGGCTGTGGCTGCCTGCCTGGGAGGAGTCGACGAGGGACAGGACGACCCCCAGAAACCATCTTGGCTGCAGCAAACTGGTTGTTCCACATAAGTTGTTTACAGCTTGGTGGGGGAAGATCAGTGTGCTGAAACTCTGACTGAGGAAGCCCTCTGGACTGAGGGTGAAACGTTTCGACTAAAAGAAACTGTCCAGATGACCAGATTGAGACTTATCAGATTTGATACCTGGATTATTGAGTATGAACTTTCTTGTTTACAAGACAGTGGTGCAACCAGCTATGTTGTATGGTCTGGAGACAGAAACATGGACAAAAAGACAGGTGCAAGAACTGGATGTGGCAGAAATGAATATGTTGAGGTTCTTAGGAGTGACAAGGATGGACAAGATTAGAAATGAGATAATCAGAGGTACAGCACAGGTTGAACAACTGGGAGATAAAGTTAGAGGCCAGACTGAGATGGTTTGAACATGTCCAGAGTATGGACAGTGGTTTGGACATGTCCAGGAGAGGTACAGTGGTTTGGACATGTCCAGAGGAGGGACAGTGTATATATTGGTAGAATGATGTTAGAAATGCAGATGCCTGGAAAAAGACAAAGAGAAATGTTTGGATGTACTGTAGAGAGGGCATGGGGGTAGTTGGAGTGAGGACAGAGAATGCAGAGGATGGAGAGAGATTGAGATGGATGACTTGTTGAGAGGGAAAAACCAAAAGAAGAAGAAGATTAAGAAGACACCACTCTGTTTACTCTATTAGCCTTCAATAATAGCATTTTTTGGTCAAAACACCTATAATATTCAAACTTAAAATTAAACATTTAAAATCACAAATTACATTTAGATATTAATATATTAAGTTCCATAATTCAACTTTTACTTATAAGCTCCTCTGGGGGAATCCCAAGGCGCTCCCAGACCAGCTGAGAAAAAGTCCCTCCAGCATGTCCTGGGTCTTCCTCTGTGTCTCCTCCCGGGATGTGCCCAGAACACCTCAACAGGGAGGTGTCCAAGAGGCATCCTAACCAGATGCCCGAGCCATCTCAACTGGCTCCTCTCGATGTGGAGCAGCGGCTCTACTCTGAGTCCCTCCCAGATGACCAAGCTTCTCACCCTGTCTCTAAGGGAGAGCCCAGACACCCTGCGGAGAAAACTCATTTCAGCCACCTGTATCTGTGATCTCGTTCTTTCGGTCACAACCCAAAGCTTATGACCATAGATGAGGGTAGGAACACCATAGATGAGGGTAGGAACATAGATCAACTGGTAAATTGAGAGCTTCGCCTTTTGACTCAGCTCTCTCTTCACCACGACAGACAGGTATAGCGCCCGCTTCACTGCCGATGCTGCACCTATCCACCTATCGATTTTACGCTCCATTTTTCCCTCATTCGTGAACAGGACCCAAAGATACTTAAACTCCTCCACTTGGGGCAGGACATCCTCTCCGACCCAGAGAGGACACTTTACCCTTTTCCGGCTCAAGACCATGACTTCTGATTTGGAGGAACTGATCCTCATCCTGGCCGCGTCACACTCGGCTGCAAACCACTCCAGTGAAAGCTGTAGATCACGACCTGATGAAGCTAATTGGACCACATCATCTGCAAAAAACAGAGAAGTGATCCTAAGGCTACCAAAATGGATCCCCTCAACATCTTGGTTGCGCCTAGAAAATCTGTCCATAAAAGTGTAGTGGACCTACCCAGGGTCAAACTAAGGTTTTTGAACTGTCCAGTGATGACCTTTACTGACCTCTCAGTAAAGCAAGACATTTACCACAAAATCATTCCATTAGCTGTAATCTGAGAACATAGTCACCAAAAGAGACTATTTCTATCTTTGATTTTAGGCTGATGTGATCAAAAGAATAACTTTTGTCATTTTCATGATGTGTGCTTTTAAGCTGTGTTATTCTGTAAGAGTTAAACGGTGTTCACTGCTGTGTTAAAGGTGAAGTCTCGGGTCAGAGAGACCAGACTGTTTTGTTTAGAAATAAGAAGACAGTTTAATCCGTTGTTTCTCATGAAAAGGGCTCCAGCTGCTCTGTCTTTTCCTAAACAATTTCCCTCTGCTCGGGCTGTAACCTTGGGTCGTGATAACGGCAAGTGAATTGCTCGACTGGTCCACGGACCAATGAAAGAGACACAAGTCTCATCTCTCATCTCATGATCTTTTTAAGTTCTAACTTTTGCTGAACGCTTCAGAGTTTCTGGGAGCTTCAAAAGAGATGTGAACCTTCCCAAAGAGCTGAATGACCACCAGTCACGCGCTAAGGACTCGTCATCCAGCTGGGACTGATAACATGTTGTTATAGGTCCACTTCGAACGAGCGTAAGCTCAAAACTTTGTTTATTCCTTCCTGGAATAAGTTTATCTTGAAGTCAGAGGCCAGGAGCTGACATATTCTCTGATGACCAAGCGGAAACCAGGAGACGTTGAAACGTAAACTAGAACCAGTTTTGGACGTGCTGGGACTAAAGGACTCTGTGCATCTGAAGGCTGGTGTCATTTCTTTATCAGACTCGTCGTCGAAAGGTAAAGAGCTGTTTACAAAACGTACCTGGATTTTAGCAGAAGTCGGATGGAAGTGTCACTTTTGGTATCATGCTCAAGATAATTTCCTTTAAACCATCTCCCATCTTCCTCCTATCTTTTTCTCTCAATCTAAGCTGGAAACTACTTTAAGCTAAAGAGCCCTCAGACTAAATATTTAACATCATATTTGTCTGTTGTGTTACATTAAGTGTGTTGATGCGTGTTAAATTGCAAGAAAGTGAAATCCTGTCAATCAAGTGTAATAATGTTGATTTTAGTTGATTTATTTTAAATAAATGGTAGTGTCTCCTGGCATACCAAACTAAAATCACCGTTTTCTGTCACTTAATGGCTATGGTTATTTATCCATCACAAAGATCACAGAAATATTGAATAAACTGAAAAAGAAAAGAATCCGTGAAACTACTATTCAATCTGAATAAGTAGATTAATTAAGGATAAAGAGGTCAGCTTAATACTGACCCCTGTTAAAATCCTTTAGTTACATCTGGGTGGCACTATATGTGTTTAAAGACACAATATATGGTCTCCCTCATGTTTCTTACATCTGGTGGCCCGTACGGGGAACGAACCCGCGACCTTGGCGTTATCAGCACCTTCTGGTCATAGTACGCCTTGCGTCCTTCAGCGGACCTTTCCAGGTTTTTCTGGGCGAAAGCAAAAGTGTTTCTGAGGTGTACATTCAAATCTTTGTGGATAAATAACCATAGCATTATTAACATAATCGGTGACAAAAGGGTAACCTTGGCGGAGTCCAACCCTCATTGCAAACGAGCCTGACTTACTGCCGGCAATGTGGACCAAGCTCTGACACCGGTCATACTGGGACCTAACAACCCGTATCAAAGGGCCTGGTACCCCATACTCCCTGAGTACCCCCACAGGTCTCCCCGAGAGATGCGGTCAAACACCTTCTCCAAGTCCACAAAGCACAGGTAGACTGGTTGGGCAAACTCCCACGCACCCTCCAGGACCCTGTCGAGGGTGTAGAGCTGGTCCAGTGTTCCAGGACCAGGACGAAAACCGCACTGCTCCTCCTGAATTTGAGGTTCAACTATCTGATGGACCCTCCTCTCCAGAACTCCTGAAAAGACCTTACCAGGGAGGCTTAAGTGTGTGATCCCCCTGTAGTTGGAACACACTCTACAGTCTCCATTTTTGAATAGGGGGACCACCATCCCAGTCTGCCAATTAAAAGGAACTGCCCCAATGTCCAAACAATATTGCAAAATTGTGTAAGCCAACACAACCCCACAACATTCAGAGCCTTGAGTAACTCCTGGCTAATCTCATCCAGCCCCTGGAGTCTTGCCACCGAGGACCTTTTTTACCACCTCAATAACCTTAGCACCAGAGATTGGAGGACCCAACCCAAAGTCCCCAGGCTTTCTCAGTAGAAGACATACCAGTGGATTAAGGAGGTCTTCAAAGTATTCTTCTCACCAACCCACGACATCCCTAGCTGAGGTCAGCAGCACACCACTTCCACTATAAATAGTGTTGGTGGCGTACCACTTTCCTCCCCTGAGACGCTGGATGGTGGACCAGAATCGCCTCGAAGCCATAGGGAAGTCATTCTCCATGGCCTCCCACACCTGAGTTTTTGCTTCAGCAACCACCTGAGCCGCATGCCGCTTGGACTGCCGGTACCCATCAGCTGCTTCCGGGGTCTCACGGGCCATAAAGGCCCAATAGGTCTCCTTCTTCAGCCTGACAGCATCCCTCACTGCCGGTACCCACCACCGGGTTATAGGGTTACTGCCGCGACAGGCACGATAACCTTGCGGCCACAGCTTCGATAAGCCGCCTCGACCATAGAGGCACGGAACATGACTCACTCCGACTCACTGCCCCCAGAACATGTTTGAAGCTCTCCAGGAGGTGGGAGTTAAAGCTCCATCTCACGGGACTCTGCCAGATGTTACCAGCAGGAGTAAGTTGTTGGGGAAATAATCAGTTTTGAGTTCTTTATGTCCTTGACTGATGAAACCTTCTGGATGGAAGGTGATACGTTTCAGCACACAAAAAAAAAAACTATCCAGATGACCTGACTGAAAATATTTGGATTGTATACCTGGATTGTTGAACATGGACTTTGTTGGTTAAGACTGGTAATCCTTCTCTGCAGGACTCCTCAAGATCGCCCCTGATCACACTTCTCTGGTGAACAGGTTTTCAAAGGATGTGCATTTACTTCCATTAAGGCTCGGATATAGTCGCGCTTTGGTCCGCAAGCTGGAGTGCGCGTGCTGCGCGCGCACTGTGCCGTGCGGCTTCATGCGTTTATAGTGTAGCACGGCAGCGCATGGCAAAGTGCTGTTCTTTTACTGACCAGCAGGTGGCAGTACCCTCTAAAACCTGTGCATATGTTGCAAGAAAGGGTGTAGAAGAAGAAATCTACCGTAGAAGAAGAACTGTTTGAAATCACACAACAAAAACAAATGGCTTTCCGCTCGCTCGGGGAATTTAATACATTTGAATCACATAAAAAACATTCCTCCATGCGTCGCGACGCCGTTTCCACGACCACAGCGGCGCAGACAGCTGCAGGCTCTGGCGTGAAGGCTGTCGGTGAGGTCCCTACCCGACCTGTCAATCAATTCGGCGCGCGCTAGGCTTGCGGAGCTTCAAAATCTGGGAGGTGCACGACCACGCGCGAAACCAACGCGCTGGCCAAAGCGCGGGGGCGGGAACTTCGCGATTGCGTCACTTTGGCCGCGCGCTCTCTCGCGCCCTATGCAACGCGTCAACCATATCCCAGGCTTTACTCAAACTACTCTCTGCTCTAGAAACTGCTCAACTATTAGTTCAGCATGTCATCAGATAAGACATACTGGTTTTGGACTCCAATTAACCTCACAAAACTGGAAGGCATCCTGAAATACCCTCAGCACATTGGTGAACCTGCCTTCTGGCTTCCATCCATGCATCCATCCATCCATCCATCCATCCATCCATCCGTCCATCCATCCATTCATTATTTTCTGCTTGTTTCAAAGTCAGGTTGTGGGGGAAGCAGCTTGAACAGGGAGGTTCAGACATCTTTTTCCACAGCCACCTCTTCTAGCTCTTCTGAGAGGACCCCAAGGCTTCCCAGGCTAACCAAGAGACAAATCTGTCCAGCATATCCTGGATCTTCCCTGGGGTCTCCTCCCAGTTGGACATGCCTGAAGCAACTCCCTAGGGAGGCACCCAGGAGGCATCCTTACAGATGCCCGAACCACCTCAACTGGCTCCTCTCAATGTGGAGGAGCAGTGATTCTCAGTGTCTCTCCTGGATGGCTGAACTTCTCAACCTTCTCTAAGGGAGAGTCCAGCTACCCTGTGGAGGAAACTCATTTCAACGGCTTGTATCGGCAATCTCATTCTTTCAGTCACTACCCAAAGTTTGTGGCCATGTGAGGTTAGAAATGTAGACCGACCGGTAAAAAGAGCTTTGCCCTATGGCTCAGCTCCCTCTTCGCCACAATGGACCTACACAGAGTCTGCAAAACTGAAGACACTGCACAATCCATCTGTGAATCTCACACTCCATTATTTCATCACTCATGAACAAAACCCTGGGATACTTGAACTCCTCCACTTGAGGCAGAGCCTCACTCTCGATCTGAAGAGAGCAATCCACCCTGAGGACCATGACCTCAGATTTGGAGGAGCTGATTGTCGTTCCAGCCGCTTCACACTCTGCTGCAAACTGCTCCAATGAGAGTTGGAGATCACAGCATGATGACGCCAACAGGACCACATCATCTGCAAAGAGCAGAGACGGAATCCTGAGGCTACTGAACCAGACTCCCTCCACACCTTGGCTGTACTGAGAAATTCTGTCCATAAAAGTTATGAACAAAATCTGTGACGAGTAGCCCTGGCAGAGTCCAACTCCCACCCTGAAGGGGTCTGACTTACTGCCGGCAATGCAAATTAAACACTTGCACCGCTTGTATAGGGACCAAACAGCCAGTAGCAATGGGCCATCAACCCCATACTCATAAAGCATCACCCACAGTGTACATCAAGGAACGCATTCAAATGCCTTCTCCAAGTCCACAAAACACATGTATTCTGGATGAGCAAATTCACATGACCCTCGAAGGATCCTAGTGAGAGTAAAGAGCTGATCCAGTGTTTCACGGCCAGGACAGAACCTGCATTGTTCCTCCTGGAGCCGAGGTTCAACCAATGGTCTGACTCGCTTCTCCAGTACCCATGAATAGACCTAAGGCTAAGGAGAGTGATGCCTCTATAATTGAGCACACCCTCCATGGGCAGTGGCTGAAGGCAGGGACCTTGGCATCGTTTTTTTTTTTTCCATAGTTTATTTGACAGGGACAGTGCACACAAACATAGAACAGAACAAGTCTGTGACTGATGCTTTGCACAAAGAGTATATAGCTACAGTTAATTCGCAATTCCAGTCCCTGGTTGGGCATTTCTACGCATTAAAATACATATAATGTATCAATCAAAATACAGTAAGAATATTCCTGCCTACATATTCATATAATCAACTGTGCAACCTCCAAATTCATATAAAACTATACGTGCATTAAAATATGAACAATGTAAAAAATCTAGATACAATAAAAATGCGAAGTGTTTCCTCCCTACATATTCATAAACAACCTTGCAACCTCCAAATTTATTTAAATATCCTTGCACATCCTCAGTACCTCCCCATCCTCACACATTCAGTTAATATATTAAAAATTGTAAACATAATACTAACTCGCTAATACATACACTCCCACAAAGACTTTCTCATCCATTAAATCTGCGTTTTAAAAATGATCACATCACTGATTTTCCTTTAGCCAAGATGTACCGTAGTCATGGGAACACACTTTCTATGATCAGGTATAGCTTTTATATGTGGGGGGCAATAAGTTCCATAATGTTGTGCTTTTATATGAAAAAGTGGTCTGACCCTGACCCAAAGTTGGCTCTTGGCTTCCCCCCACAAAAGTTAAATCAAGAACTGGAGTTTGCTCTATGCTGCATCATTAATAACAATCCCAAAGCATGGAGCTCTCAGCTAGCTTATACTGAATTTGCCCACAAGACTAACTTCTTCAGCCACAGGGTTGTCTCCACTGAAAGCCTGCCTCCCTGCCTTCTCACAAGGTGAAGGTTTCAGGATTGCCTCCCAGCTTGGGGCCTTTATGAATAATGTTTAAATGTTTTCCCCACACACACTAGGGTTTTCTCTAGTGTCCCTGTGATGGTCTTGCAACCTGTCTAGGGTGCACCTTGATTCTTGTACAGTGACTGGTGGAGATAGGCTCTCCTGTGACCAGAAAATGTAATACAGTTAAATAAAATGAATGGATAGATGAATGATGGATAGATAAGACCGGTGAGTCAGAATGGAACAAAGGGTGTCATGAAGGTCAGAGGATTTGGGGGAATGCACTTCCCTTGTAACTCACATCTCTATGAATGTGTTGCAAAAAGAAGAAGTGTGTCAGTATGCTGGATTATGGCCATAATCCATTAAACCAGCCACTAACTCCAGTCATCTTCAGTTAGAAAGCTCAGATGAGAGGGTTTGGTTTGGCTCTCTGGGAAAGGGAAGATGATGACATGGGTGGGGCAACAAACCGATGAATAACTGTGAACGGATAAAAGCACGAGTAGTGGATGAAAAAAGAAGAAATAACAAACACATGACAGGATTTAAAAACACTAGTACTACTAGCACTAATAGTGCAATGTAACTAAAATTAGTATTATGCCGGGTACCCACCAAACGCATCTTGAGCGTCAAAAACGCTCTTGACGCACCCTTTTGGCTGCTTGTCACCAGAATCTGTTCACACTGAAGATGCGTCTGATGACGCGCAGTGGGAGGAGCGTCCGGCTCCTTTTCCGGTTGTTTCTTGTACACCGGGCAGATGAAATCAGCTGTACGTGAGCCTCGTTACTACTTGAGTGGGTTTTCTATGAGCCGAACTGCAGCTCCGAAAGTCTTTGTTGAGATTAAAACGTTTTTTTTTTTTTATGTTTGGGGTGATCGTACGCTCGAGCGGACAGCGGCAACTGTAAAAATGCCAAGTTTCTTACCGGAGGCTGGTTTCTTCATGGAGGCTCGTTGGGGTAAGTTTAAAAAGTCCCGTCGTCGTTGCGTCATCACATAGCAGAGGCTCTCCCGATTGGTTGCTGCGACGCGTCGAGCAGCCAAAGTTCAAATATTTGAACTTTGGCTGCTCGACGCGTCGGCTGCTTCGGACGCGTCGCGTGCGCTTAAAAGAACTGCAGCACGCTGACGCGCCGCTTGAAACGCTCAAAACGCGCCGCTTCACGATTCGCCGCGCCTCGCCGCGTCTCCACATAGACTTTCAATGTAAACCGGCCGCTTCCGTTGCCCGAAACGCATTTGGTGGGTACCCGGCATTACAGTAATACACATAAAAATATGTTGGTATACAGAAGAGACCGTTTAAATTCTGATCATGCTAAAGAAATCATGGTCCCAATTCTGTTCAGAATTAATGATGCCTGCTCTGGATGCCTCTTACAGTCAGAGGTTTGTTTGATTGTTTGTTTTCATTTCAAGTCATTTACTCATACAGTTGTCATCTCAGTACTAGTGCACACATGTTCCGGAACCCAGAACATTTTGAACTGAGTTCAAGACCAACATCCTGTTGAAGCAAACAGTTGATGCAAAGAGGATTTGTATTATTAATTTTAAACAGCATAACAATTAACATTGTATTTTATTAGGTAGCCCATCCAGAGGACCCTACTCAATCATGTTCAATTTATCTACCTGGATTATTGAGCATGCATCAAAGTTGACTTGGTCAGGTTTAGGCAGCACAGTAAAAAAAAAAAGGAAAATTATATTTATACCCACATTTTACATTAATATATCTACTTAGCATTCGTATTTCTCTGGTGCAATAAGGAAACAACTTCCCATTGACTCTTTTTGTATCTAATCCTCCAATAAATATAAAGGGAATTCCAGGAGCATTAGTTTAACATCATGTCAATAAATTCCATAGCAATGTAACATATATTACTTGTCAGTTTTTCTGACTGTGCAATATTCCAAAATGAAAGTTTGGGCAGAATTTATCTAACCCAAATTCTTAGCATTTAATTTTAAACGAGTTCTCTCCTTTTAGGAGTTCAGCCAATAAATTGTGAGTGACGAAATTTAATTGACAGTAAATGTTACTTATGTTGAATCAGCAGAAACTGAATCATTTAATAACAAATCAATAAATTACATCACATGAGGATAAAGATTGGGTCTGATTTTTCTTTCATATACAACTACTGTGGACAGATTTCAATTTAAAAACAACAGACAAGTAAAGTCATATTTACTTAATACTGCAGGCACATTACTTAGAGTTTCTGGCTTCAGAAAATATAAGGAGAAAGTTTAGGAGGAGTAGGAGAGCAGAAATTGAATGAAGTAAAAGTTGTCTACAGAATGTGTAACCAGCATTGCACATCCTCTGCTGACATCAGCTCGACCCGGTCCAGTCCAAGTTTGTAAACAAACAGCACTCTTTACCTTTGAAGTCTTCTTCTGGTAAGAGGGGTTTCCAGATGATGGACAGAGACGGTTTGTTCGTCCCTCTCTCTCCAACAGCAGGTCGCCGGTTTGCTCACACTGTCTGTGTGTGTCGGCCTCAACTCAGTCAAGAGTGATGACGATGGTTTCTGGTTCAGCTTTTCAGCATAAACTTTCTTCAGGAGGAATTCTTATTCAAGATGGAGCTTTTTACAGCTGGAAGGGAACTTATAACAGGCGCGTTATAAGTCCTTTACTGGTTACGTAGACCTTTGGCTTAATGGTCAGACGTACCAGCAGAAAAGTAGAAAGGTTTTCATCTCTACTTTCTCACCAGATTCTGACCCTGGACAGGAAGTGGGACCTTTAAGAGAAGAGAAAGAAGAGACTCCGCTAATTCCAACTGCTCATAGGTTGTTTTTCAGAGAACGGGAGGGATTTTGCTCGGTCAGAAAGCTGAAAATGTGAAGGTCATTTCAGGATAACAGAGAAGATAGTATTCAGGACAGCCAGACTCATAGCCACCAGTTCTAAAGATATTTAGATTAGGCTCTGATTCACGTGGCAACCTTCTTAAAACAACTCTGAAAAGCTCAGCTTGACATAATAATAATAATAATAATGAATTCCATTTATAATGCACTTTTCATTAATAAAAATCTCAAAGTGCTACAAAGTGTAATAAAGCAAAGATCAAAATAAAACAAGTGATAAAATCAAATAAAATCAATAATAATATCGACTAAGATCAAAGATAAAATCATGTGGATGCAGATTAGGCTTGCTTAAAAAATAAATAAAATAAAACAAGTGATAAAATCAAGTAAAATCAATAATGATATCAGCTAAGATCAAAGATAAAATCATGTGGAGGCAGAATAGGCTTGCTTAAAAAGAAAGGTCTTTATGCTGCTTTTAAAGTCAACCAGTGACTGTGGAGCTCTCAGGTCATCAGGGAGGGAGTTCCACAGGCGGGGGGCAGCCACACAGAATGCTCGGTCTCCCATGGTCCTCAATTTGGTCCGAGGAATATGAAGGAAATTACTGTTCTGTGATCGTAGAGACCGGGTGGATGAATATGGTGCAAGAATGTCCTTTAGATAGTCAGGTGAAGTGCCGTGCAAGCATTGATGGGTAATGAGAGCAGTTTTGTACTGAATTCTGTAGGTGACAGGAAGCCAATGGAGGTTATGGAGAATGGGTGTAATATGTTCAAATTTACGAACTCTCAACAGAATCCTTGCTGCACTGTTTTGAATGTATTGAAGTTTCTGAAGGTTTTTGCCAGGGATACCAATAAACAGGGAGTTGCAGTAGTCGAGCCTGGAGGAGACAAAGGCATGGACGAGTTTCTCAGCATCAGGAAAAGTCAGAGAAGGGCGAAGTCTGGAGATGTTTCGAAGATGGAAGAAGCAGGTTTTAAACAGATGCTTAATGTGATTTTCAAATGTAAGATGAGAGTCCATTTTTATTCCAAGATTTGTAACAGAGGTGGAGAGGGGGATGTCTTGACCAGAGAAGGAGATTGTTGTTAAAGTTGATGTTTGTATCTGGTGAGGGGTGCCAATCAATATGGCCTCAGTCTTCGAGCAGTTTAATTGAAGAAAATTCTGATTCATCCATGCCTTTATTTCCTCCAGGCAGGCAGAGAGAACAGTGAGTGAAGACGGAGATAGGGATGATGATGATGTTCCAGTCCTGATGTAAAGCTGTGTGTCGTCGGCATAGCAGTGAAAAGAAATGTTGAACTGATTAATAATTTGACCTAAAGGCAGCATGTAGAGGGAAAACAGCAGGGGCCCCAGAACTGACCCCTGAGGGACACCACAGGAGACACCGACTGTCTGGGAAGTGGCATTGCCAAGGCTAACACATTCCAGCCTATCGGAGAGGAAAGATTTGAACCAGTCCAGGACAGTGTCACAGAGACCGACCTCCACATGAAGACGGTGGAGGAGGATATTATGGTCCACAGTGTCGAAGGCTGCAGTGAGGTCAAGGAGGACAAGGATGGAGGGAGAACCAGTGTCAGCAGCCATGAGGACATCATTTGTTACTCTCAGCAGTGCAGTCTCAGTACTGTGAGCTGCTCTGAATCCAGACTGGAATTTCTCATACAGGGAGTGTTGTTGTAGGTGGTCCTGCAGCTGAGCAGCAACTGCTTTCTCCAGCACTTTGGACAGAAATGGGAGGTGGGAAATTGGGCGGTAATTAGAAAAAATGTCGGGATCCAAATTAGATTTTTTCAGAAGAGGCCTAATGATGGCAGTTTTTAGAGGCAATGGAACATGACCAGATTGTAGAGACTTGTTTATTATTTGTGTGATTAATGGGCTTATTGCAGAGTGATTGGATTTTATGAGAGACGAGGGGAAGGGATCCAGGGCGCAGGATGAAGGCTTCATTTTCTTGAGGATGGTCTCTACCTCACTCTGAACGACTTCATCAAAGCTGCTCAGGGTCCCAGAAAGCAGACGGGTAGATGGTACACTAAGATCAGGGAGGTTGTGGAGCTGAGATCTGATAGTGTCAACTTTGTTTTTAAATGATGAAAGGAACAGGTTGCATTTTTGAACAGAGTCCTCATGAGTTTGTTTAATGGGATTAAGCAGATGAGTTATTGTGGAGAAGAGCTGTTTAGAGTTTCCAGGGCAGGTGTTGATGATGTTGGAATAATATTTGGAGCGTGCTTCTTTAAGCGAATAGGCGTACGCTTTCTGATGTTCTTTGTACGCTTGCTTATGCACAGAGAGACCAGATGATTTTACACGTCTCTCAATAGCACGGCCAGTTGCCTTCATCCTGCGCAGCTCATCAGTGTACCAAGGGGCTGAACGGGAGAAAGACACCAGTCTTGACTTCAAGGGAGCATGTAGGTCCAGAAGCTCCTGGAGAGATTGGTTGTAATAATCCACAGAGTCATCTGCAGATGAGTGATTGACAGCGGTCAGGGCGTGAAGATCAGCAGACAAAACATCAGGGGAAATGTTTTTATAGTCACGGAACTGGATAGGTCTTTTTGGGTTAGAAGCAGGCGAAGTTGAAGGCACTTCCAGGGAGATGACCCTGTGGTCTGAGACACCCAGGTCATATACAGACAAGTTATTGATGAGTACAGTGTCTGTAATCACCAAATCCAGAGTATGCCCCCTGTTGTGCGTAGGGGCGTCCACATGTTGGGTGAGGTTGAGAGATTCCAAAAGAGACTTAAAATCTGTAGCCAGAGGGGAAGAGGAATTGTCCATGTGGATATTTAGATCGCCAAGAAAAATAGTTTTTACAGGGGAGGTGCAGAAAAAAGTGAGGAGGTCATGCATTTCTGAGTTAAATGAAACATGTGGTTTGGGAGGTCTATAAATCAATATAACGTTCATCAGGAGTGGGGCTTTGAAGTTGAAGGCCAAGCATTCAAAAGAAGAAAAATTATGAGAAGACAGATGTGACAATTTTAAATTACTGCGGTAAATTACAGCCAGACCACCACCGCGGCCAGTGCTGCGGGCTCTCTGCAGATAACTATATCCAGAGGGACAAGCTTCATTCAGAGAACTGAACACGTCTGGTTGATGCCAGGTTTCTGTGAGGCACATGAAGTCCAAGTTTTTCTCCAGAATGTGATCATGAATTAGACATGATTTATTGGATAGTGATTGTACATTGAAAAGTTCTATTTTAATGCTAGTTGGTGTAGGAGCTTTTTGAACCGGTTTAAGCAGACTGAAATCCACTCCACGTTTTCCTTGCCACCTCGTGCGCTGCGGACTACAAGGGACTACAGACGCAGCGTTCTGATGACGTAGTTGAGGTGCGACACGTCTCCCGGACGGAATCAATTCAGAGCGAGAATAAACGGATTTCTTTCGAGAGCTTCTATGGATGTAACGAGGTCTACGCAGAAGTCCCAGTTGTTTGATGATGGAAACAGAAGGTGGAATGGAGCAGTTGTTAAGTCCAAGCAGCTGCGAAGCGGAGTAGGTCAACATCGCACCAGCCAAGCCGGGGGAAGCTAGCACAGAGCTAGCCGCTAACAGCAGACCCACGGCTCCGAGAGAAATAACCAAGCAGTGAGATGTAACTTGAATGAGCATGACTCGAAGAGGAGCACAGGAGAAAGTCCAGAACGGTCCAGACGACACAGGAGGTTGACAGAAGCAGCAGGTAAGCAAAACAAAAACTGCAGCCACGTAGTTCTCCAAGCAAAGTTTGTGCAAGGTTTGTGCTGGAGTTTGACAGGAGGCAGACAGCCCAATATTCCGGTTAGGAAGTACTAACCAAGCTGTCCGTAAAGTCCTTGATAAAAAAATTAAAAAACCACTGAACAAAATAAGTCCAGATAAATGTCCAAAAATTAAAAAATAGCAACAGTAAAACAACTTTTCAGCGTGGAGAAGTGGCGAACATCACGACATCACGCCAGCGTCCTCTCCATTAACGCAGCTGTGGCAAAAAAAAAAGTTCAACTTTGCCATAGTTTTTGATTCATCATATGAAGAAGTGACCATCATTGGTAACAGCATAAAACATGATCAAACAATGACAAGTTATTCTCATAATTAATTCAGAATTAACACACATTAAAAGGAAGTCTCTTCTGAAATAATATGTGTTTTGATTCAAATTCATTCATTCATTCATTCAACCTTTATTTATACAGGCTAGCCTCGTTGAGTCACGGGGACTCATTTACAAGAGGGACCTGTCTCACTCACACCAAACAACCATCCACTCTCACACTCACACCTAGGGTCAATTTAGAGTCACCAATCAGCCTAACAAGCATGTTTTTTGGTCTGTGGGAGGAAACCGGAGTACCCGGAGGAAACCCACGCATGCACGGGGAGAACATGCAAACTCCACCCAGAAAGGCCCCGGACCGGGATTTGAACCGGCAACCTTCTCGCTGAGAGGCAGCAGCTCTACCAGTTGTGCCAACGTGCTGCCCGAGTATTACTGTCCCTTCGGGAATAACTCCCAAAAAGTTCATTACTGAGAGCGATCAGAGAAGTGTTTCCAAGGCGGTTGTATCACTACAGCAGGAAGAAACTTTAATCATCATATATGTACATCCATTACTATGGCATAATAATGAAAGTTACATCAGTGACCCAACAATAAAATTATCATCCATTCCCCAAGCATGAACCAGGAAGAAATTGATGTTTATGTTTTTGCTATTGTGAGTTTGGTTTGGACTTTACTTAAAGATCAGGAGAACATAAGACTGAAACTTGACACTGTGAGGCATCAAGAAATCTGTTCTCATCAATGTGGTTGCACAACAAAAATTACATACTGTAATTTTGTTCTCGCACGACCCCCGAGAACTCATTCTGTGCACAGCTGCTGGCAAAAACATTTCACGCAGGGGTGTGCACCAACTATTGTGTGATTGGTCAGAACTTTGCTGATGTGTTTATGCAGAAAAGGAGCTGCAGTTCAATGCTCTCATTTCACTTGTTCTACTGAGGAGCAGATGGCCGAGGCTGTTAGAAAATACAGCCATCTTTACAACTGTTCTGGCAAAACTCATGAAGATAGAAGTCAAATAAAACATAAAAAAGTCAACTTGTGAAAAGTGATTGCAAAGATATTGTTCACAGAAGGAAAAAGTGCAGAAAGACGTGGCACTGTAAGGCTGTGCTGTCCAGGAGGACATGCACCGTGTCTGGGCAACACACAGACACATTACCCATACCCTTACACAGACACATTGATTGCTCGTTATTGTGCACTGTCTTTTGGAAATGGTAATGGTCTCTTTGTGACAAAATTGCAAATTAGTGCTTCTCCTTGATTAACAACAGAAATACCACATTCATCCTCCTCCTCTTCTATGTTCTTCTATTCCTCCTTGAACTCTACCATCAAAGGGAGGAAGGGAACAAAAATTTACATAAATGAACATCTAACCAAAAAAAAAAAAAAAAGGAAATATTGCACGTGAAGCAAGGTGGTTAAAAAAACAGGAAAAACATAGCATCAACTTGGACAAAAAATGGAAACATCTTTATCAAAACACATGAAGGGTCTCAGGTTAAAATAAAAGAACTGAAGGATCTGGAAAAACATACATAAGCTCAGGAGATAACAAATAATAAATCATTAAAAGAACTCGCACACATAATGGACATAATATACAGTCAAATGAACAAATACATTAAAAAAATGACAACGTATGAAGACTCAGAACCTAAAATATATAATGTAGTAGATGTGATTGATACAAATTTTCCCCGTAATAAAAGATAGCGAATATTAAAATGAAGAGCAGTTTAATGACATAAATATGACAAATGGAAATCTCTCTATTATTCATTTCAATAGTAGAAGTATAAATGCAAATATATCCAAAATAACAGATTACTTAAAACATTTAAACAGAACTTTTACGATAATAGCACTATCAGAGACATGGCTCAATGATGAAAACACAAATAATATTCACATTGAAGGTTATGAATTATATAATATGAACAGAAATATTAAAAGGGGTGGTGGAGTTGCTCTATTTGTTAATAATGAAATAAAATGTAAATTAATTAGCAAAATGTCAATAATTGTTGATAACATCATGGAAATGATAACAATAGAAATAATAAACAAGAATTATAAAAATATAATAATAAGTTGTGTGTATAGATCACCAGGATCAAATATAGAAATATTCACTGATAAAATTTTGGAGCTATTGGAAAAGAGTTGTAATTAAAAAAAAATTGTGTGGAGACTTTAATATTGATCTTGGAAATAAAATGGATTCAAATAACTTCAGTACATTTATAAATGTAATGTATAGTTTAAATCTGTATCCGTTGATGTCAAAGCCAACAAGAATTACAACTCGTAGTATCACAATAATTGACATTCACAAATATAAAAATGGAGATGTGATAGGTGGTAATTTAACAACCAACTTAAGTGATCGTTAACCAGTTTTCACAATCTATAAAAATGATCAAAACATCACAAAAGCAGTTACAGTGAAGAAAAAAATAATAAACACATCAAAAAAAGCTTTGGATAAATTAAAAGATGATCTAGATAAATAAAACTGGAATGAAGTGTATGTTGATGATGTGAACTGTAGGAGTTCTGTCCGGCACCGTGCCTCCCTCTCTCCTCCACACTCCTAATTGGCAGCAGCTGACTCTAATCAACCAATGACGATAACACAAGTAATATTCACATCGAAGGGTATGAATTATTTCACATGAACAGAAATAATAAAAGAGGTGGTGGTGTCGCTCTATATGTAATGAATGAAATAAAATGTAAATTAAATAATGAAATGTCAATAATAGTTGATAATATTATGGAAATGATAACAATAGAAATAATAAACAAAAATGATAAAAACATAATAATAAGTTGTGTATATAGATCACCAGGATCAAATATAGAAATATTCACTGATAAAATCTTGGAGCTATTGGAGAAGAGTTTTAATAAAAAAGTTTTTTTGTGTGGAGACTTTAACATTGATATGGGAAATAAAACAGATTCAAATAACATCAGTACATTTATAAATTCAATGTACAGTTTAAATATGTATCCGTTGATATCCAAGCCAACAAGAATTACAACTCATAGTGCCACAATAATTGATAATATTTTCACAAATATAACAAACGGAGAGGTGATAGGTGGTATTTTAACGACCGACTTAAGTGATCATTTACCAGTTTTCACAATCTACAAAAATGATCAAAATGTCACAAAAGCAGTTAAAACAAAGAAAAAAACCATAAACACATCAAAAAAAGTTTTGGAAAAATTAAAAGAGGATCTAGATAAACAAGACTGGAATGAAGTGTATGTTGATGATGTGAACAGATCATATGATGAGTTTATGAATATCTTGGAAACTCTGTATGAAAAAAATTGTGTACAAACAAATTATACAAAGAGAAATATCGTTGACCAACCATGGATGACAAAAGGGTTGAGAAATGCTTGTAAAAAAAAGAATTATTTGTATTCATGTTTCTTGAAATTGCGAAGTCAGAACGCTGAAGAAAAATATAAAAAGTATAAAAATAAATTAGTAGGGATTATAAGGAAACATAAGAAAGAATATTATAGTAAATTATTAGATAAAAGTAATGGTGATATGAAAGCAACATGGCGAGTAATGAATAGTGTTATGAAGAATCATAAAGCAAAAACTAGTATTTCAAAATATTTTGTAACAGAAAAAGATGAAGTTTATGATGAAAATGAAATTGTCAATGGATTTAATCAATATTTTGTGAATGTTGGATCAAGCCTTGCAGCTAAAATACCAAAAGTAAATAATAATGTGAGCCATTCAATTACAGGCTGTGCAAACAGTATTTTTCTAAATGGAACTAACAAAGAGGAAATAATGAAGGTAGTAAAAAATCTTACAGACAAGAGATCAAAGGACTGGGTGGACATGGATATGATGTTTGTAAAGGATATAATGAGCCATGTTATTGAGCCGTTTACATATATATGTAACTTATCATTTTCAACAGGAATATTTCCAGATAATATGAAAGTAGCTAAGGTAGTTCCTCTTTTTAAAAATGGTGATAAATGTGTGTTCAACAATTATAGACCTATATCCTTGTTACCACAGTTTTCTAAAATTCTTGAAAAACTATTTGTGAACAGACTAGATCAATTTATAGACAAACAAAATATTCTAAGCAACAGTCAATATGGGTTCAGAGCTAAAAACTCTACATCAATGGCTCTCATGGAATTAATGGAACAAATAACAACTGCTGTCGATCAAAAACAATATTGTGTCAGTATTTTTGTTGATTTAAAAAAAGCATTCGATACTATTGATCACACCATTCTCCTTGAAAAACTGAACAAATATGGTATTAGAGGACCAGCATTACAGTGGGTATCTAGCTATTTGAAAGATAGGAAACAATTTGTACAAATAAATGATGTAAGATCTGACCTCTGTAATATCACATGTGGAGTTCCCCAGGGCTCTGTGCTTGGACCAAAGCTATTTATTTTATATGTGAATGACTTGGTAAATGTGTCAGGACTCCTTAAATGTATACTTTTTGCTGATGATACCACATTTTTCTGTTTAGGTGAAGATATAGAACAAATGTTGGAATTGATAAAGACAGAATTTACCAAAATACAAACTTGGTTTAAAATCAATAAATTATCATTAAATCTAGAAAAAACTAATTACATGATATTCAGTAATAAAAAGAAAACTGTTGACGTTCCACTCAAAATTGAGGGTGTTGAGATTTGTAGAGTGAGTGAGGTGAAGTTTTTGGGTGTTATTATTGATGACAAACTGACATGGAAACAACACATAAATTCTGTAAGAATAAAAATAGCTAAATCGATTGCAGTACTATACAAGGTCAGAGACCTATTGAATGATAAAGCTCTGTATTTGTTGTATAACACAATCATTGTTCCACACTTAATCTATTGTATTGATGTTTGGGGGAAAGCGTGTAAAACAATCACAAAGCCTATTTTTGTATTACAGAAAAGAGCTGTAAGAATTATCACTAGAAAACATTACTGTCATCCATCCAGTACATTATTTTATCAACTGAAATTATTGAAATTCCATGATTTGGTTGATTATAATATTTTATCAATTATGTATAGGGCTCAAAATAACGATTTACCTTTAAATATCCAAATGAATTTTGTTAAAAGACAAAGTTGTTATAATCTTAAGGGGACAGAGATGTTTGTAAAACCACAATTCAGAACTAGCTTGAAGGGACGTTCTACCTCAATCCAGGGAATTAGATTATGGAATGGCTTGGAGAATGTAGTTAAAAATGCCAAGTCACTGTTTACATTTAAGAAAATGATCAAAAGGAATTTGTTGAAAAAATATATATGAATTAGCATAATGTGTATTGTATCAATTATTAGTTATGTATTAGTATTAGAAAATTAGAAAGAGTTAGTCATTTTGTACTGCTGGTGAAAGATTATTATTGTTTAATCTGATTGTTTGA
>JBBPBX010062008.1:0-20953 GCA_038048925.1 Garcialebias charrua | reverse complement strand
TTTATCTTTTTAGAACATATAAACACAGAAAATGCAGCAGGAGGCGGAGCAGATGTCAAGTTCACCAGAGCAGTTAAAACCAGACCCTTGTCCTTCACTTTACTCTGCCCCTTCTGTTCTCTGATTGGTCCGGTAAAAAATCTACCGGAGAAATCCTTCTCTATGGGAGAAGACCCAGACCCTAGTACGAAGTGAAGGACAAGGGTCTGGTTTTAACCAGGCTAGCTTCAAGGCTTTATTAGTAACTCAGACAAGAACACACACACAGAAACTATTCTTTCCAACTGCAGAACAGGAGAAGATGAGCAACATCATTTTCCAACTAAAACAAATCTTTTAAATAAACCAGTCACACGATCCTATCTGAGCAGTTGACTGAACAGTCATGTAGGCAGAGGATATCAGAAAAAGCGCTCAATACAAAAACCACCAGCATAGGCAGAGGATACAATTTTTTTTTTCCATTTACCCTTTATTTATACAGGTACCGGTAGTCTCATTGAGCCATGAGAACTCATTTTCAAGAGAGACCTGTTTAGGGAGCAGATGGTGGGGGTTAAGGGCCTTACTCAGGGGCCCAGAGTGGGGTGAATGAGGGTGGAGGCAGGTGTGGGTGTTTCACCGTGGCTTGAACCGGCAATCTTCCCATCACAGGCCCACAGTCTCTAACCTCTGCACCACCACTTCCCTAAAATGTAAAATGCTATCAAGGTCAAGGTTCTGTATTGTCATTCGCATCGCATGTGGTACATGTAATAAGATCTAAGATATGAACTAAGAAATACGCTGAACTAAGAAGAACACGTTAAACACTTACCGGTAATAGTGCAAAAAGAATAATACGCCAAACAACAGAGCACAAGCATGTGTCCGTGTGAGCAGATGAGTATTGTATTGAGGGCAAATGAATACTGTACAGCAGCATGAAATAAATCAGCAGCATGAGATCAGCAGCATGGATAGTCAACAGCAAATAACATCAAGTGGTTTTACAGTGATTATTTTTATCATTCTCTCTTACTATATAAATTTTCCTGAAAAACGGTAATTTAGTGAACTTTTAAAACATTTTTGATGATGTTGAGAAATTTTTACAACTACAGGTAGAAGCAGAAAGTAGCCTGCATCTTCCATCCATCTATTATCCATCAGATAAATTATAAATTCAAGGATTCTTCTATATGTTTGGATGTCTATGTGCCCTCAACATTGATAGAAAATGCTTTTTTTTATTATTTTTTTTACATTTATTTAAAAGAACAGAAGTCACAAATGCTCTTACGAAACTGTAGCATGTCAGTCATAATGCAGAATTTAATAAATAATAAATTTAAGACTTACATATTGTGATTCAATTCAGTGACCTTGATTGGGACAATATTTTTGAAAGAAAAAGCATGTGCACAGATTAAGTACTGATTTAACTGAACTTAAACTAACCACAACTGATTTACTAGTCAATACTTTTATAGCAAGCTATTTATTTTTTTATTTAGTAAAGAGGTTAAGTTTTTGGTAATTATGTGCTTAGGCATAAAGCATTTTACAGGAGTGTTAATATTGGTTCTTAAAAAAAGGACATGTAATAATAATTAAAGCCAACAAAACAAGATCTTTTTTTTTTACTTACCGGTACTTTTAACTGTGTGAGCTATGTTCATCTCTTTCTCTCAAGTTAATGCAGTCAAATATCTGGAAACCAAAAACAAAGCATTAAAAAAGCTAAAGTTGATCCAATGTCAAACTAATACAGGTATCATGTTTTCTGCAGCTCCAAAAATCATTTTTGAATAAAACTCTGGGGAGGAAGCTCAGTCTCAAAAGTAAACATGAAACTGTATTTACATTTAAATGTTACTAGTTTTTTTTAACTGGATTTAAATTGAAACAAGTTTGTGTGCTAAGAGGAGATTATTTGGTTGTGAAATACAGTACAGTAGCTAGAAAAATAATAAAATTAGAGATGTATTAGATTCGGTCAAGAGTCACACACACATCTTGAAATTACCGGAGCCAAGACGGTGTAGTGGCAGGGCTTTTGACTTGGAACCCGAAGGACGCGGGTTCGCGTCCCGGCCACTACACACCTTGGGGTGTCTATGAGTGCACATCTAATTCTCCAGCTCCCCGGGTGCTTTCTATGGCTGCTCACTGCACCACCTGGTAGGTGGTTGGGTTAAATGCAGAGACGAATTTCGTCTGTGTATGGGAAACATACGCAGATGACAGGAAAATACATTATTATTATTAAACACAATTACACATTGTTTTCTAGTGAATTAGATAAAAGTTTTAAGAATTTGAAACAAAAACACAAAAAGCATTTATATTTATATTATTGCAAAAAATAAAAATTGAATGCGAGTATACATACATTATTTATTTAGGTTTACATCAATATAACATAAAATGAAGTGCATGAGATAGCTCCACAGCGCTAACAGTTTAGCTAACATTACAAACATTAGCACATTCACAAAAAAATTAATTTAAACTTTATTTAACTCAGCACAGCTGTAAAACAAAAAAAAAGATTGTATCGATAACAGTACCCTGATGCATGCTCAATAATCCAGGTAGAAAAAAAAAAAAAAGAAAGAAGAAGAAGCTAAGTCTGGTCCTCCGGACATTCAAAAAACAAAACCTTTTTTTTTTTCAAATTCTTGGCCCGCCACTCGCTGAGGGACATCGAAGGCGTCCTGTTGCCACTCCACCACTGGTAGTTCCTGGAAAAACAATACAGATTCTAAAAAGTGTATTTAATACCGCATGGACACATTTGTCTTAAAACTTTTGCTATTCAATGCAGTTTAGTTTACAGACTCGGTTATTCACAGATTTATCCTTGGAACCAAACTAATAACGGTTCCTGGAAACCGTCAATATCCTCTACAATTTTTTGTGTGGAAATATATCTGTTTTTACACAAGGAGCTTTGCTTTCCTGTGCAGTCATCAACTTAATTAAAGACCTTTGTCATACTGCACTGCTAATTCATCATCACCGGTGCACCATGCGCCCACCGCTACTTGGGATATTTCTTTCCAACATGCAAATGCTGACAAACAAAAAGGACGAGCTTAAGCCGTTCGTTGGGGAAAAACAGCGACTTTTCATGTGCTTCACAGAGGGGCTGTGTGAGCCAGCACCAGACTGTGCTGCAGCTTCAAGCTCCTCAGAGCAGACCATGTCATGGAAAGCAAAAGGTGGAGGAATCTGTTATTACATCAATGATGGCTGGTGTACGGATATACCATTGTTGCCACCTGTAATCATTCACCATAAACACAAGCACAACTCAGACTCTCTGACCAGATCCTGTGTGTGGAGCGAACGTGTATATTTTTAAATTAGTGATTTAAATTGTGCAGCACCAGGACCCTAAACTACTTCTATGTGCAAATGTACTTGGCAAGAACGATTCAGTTTTTTATTTAATTTTAGGACCACATCCAAAATTTGCAGTTTTTCCACAACTCACAGGTGCTCCAAGAACATAAATCTCCACAAATTCAGGGGTCTAGAGTAAATTTCAAACATTAAAACATTGAGTTAAAACAGACACACCTGCACGTGAGATCGGAGGGATGCTGCCACCCCGATACATTTGACCCCGTCTGAACAGCCATATTTTCCATCAGGTCCTGTAGTTCCATCATGTAGCCTTGAAAAAGATATGTTTTTATTATGATTTTTTAAAATTATTTTAATTCCTAAATAAATATTGACACCGATACCCATAAATGACAAAGACATATGAGATGGCATAAATTGATATTGGATTAAATTATAAATGGAGGTGGCAAGAAAGAGGAGAAGAGGAAGACCACAGAGGAGGTTCATGGTTGTGCAGGATATACAGGATAGGGAAAGGTCAAATTATAAAGCAGTTTATGAAAAAGTCAAATTAATGTTGTTTTTTGACACTAGCTTCCTACCTGGAGTTGATTCTTGATTCTCAGCCATGTGACTTTTTACAGAAAATACATACTGGCTTTTGCGACGTTCCCATTCCATCTCGTTGTAAACAAACCTAAAAAACAAACCGTTGCCGTCAAAACATCTACTTTGTTGTACCTAAACATCACACAGAGGACCACTTAGCTTTTTTAGATTTTTCTACTGGGATTACTGAGCATGCATCAGGGTAAACATCACATTGTTCAGCAAATACTCTAGGGTAAAAGTACCCGATTAATGTATGCGTTTACACTAGCAACACAAATGAAACAAGGTCAGCAGTAGTTTCCAACTTCACCTATACAAATAAAGTTTATTATTATTATTATTATTCCCAACTATGTTTGATACAGTCACAGTGCGTCCCCTGGAGCCGACTGCAGCTACTACTTTACCTCTTCTTGGAGAGAGAAGCATTGAGCTTCTCTCTGAGGTCGGTCACCTTCCTCTTCTTGGAGAGAGAAGCATTGAGCTTCTCTCTGAGGTCGTTGTCCTTCCTCTTGGAGAGAGAAGCATTGAGCTTCTCTCTGAGGTCATTGTACTTCCTCTTGGAGAGAGAAGCATTGAGCTTCTCTCTGAGGTCATTTTCCTTCCTCTTGGAGAGAGAAGCATTGAGCTTCTCTCTGAGGTCGGTCACCTTCCTCTTCTTGGAGAGAGAAGCATTGAGCTTCTCTCTGAGGTCGGTCACCTTCCTCTTCTTGGAGAGAGAAGCATTGAGCTTCTCTCTGAGGTCATTGTACTTCCTCTTGGAGAGAGAAGCATTGAGCTTCTCTCTGAGGTCATTTTCCTTCCTCTTGGAGAGAGAAGCATTGAGCTTCTCTCTGAGGTCATTTTCCTTCCTCTTGGAGAGAGAAGCATTGAGCTTCTCTCTGAGGTCCTTCACCAACAAGTCTAAGCACAAAGACATCCATCAAAACACATCAAGCCGCCTGCGCGCACGCGTGTGTGTGCATGTGTGTGTGTGCATTACCACTCTTGCTATGGTCTCTGATGTCCAGCTCTGGTTCCAAGTAAGGCTCCAGCTGCTCTTCAGCTCCACTGTTGATCCAGCGATCCCTCGTGATTTGCTGAGGTTAGAAATAATGTTCCAGAAACATTCAGACTAAATAAAAACAACTCTTTTAGACCAAACGGTTCCACAGGATTCTTGACAAACAGACTACGAAGTGTTCTGGGTGAATCGGTCACAAGCGGGCAGAACTAATAAACTGTGTGAAGACCACCAGGATGAACTGAGGATGCTCATCCTGTCACTAAGGACACATCCTGAGTTGATCTGGGACACTTGTCCACTTTCTTTTGGTAATTTGAATCCAAATCCTGACACAAGGTGCTGACCCGGACTGAGGATATTGCTGAGTCATGGAAGGAGCACTTCAAGGATCTCCTTCATCCACCCACCATGTCCACCCTTCAGGAAGCAGAATATGAGAACTTGGGGGGAAGACGAGTCCACTACCATGGCAGAGGTCACAGAGGTAGACAAACAGCTCCTTGGTGTCAAGGCGCCGGGGTGGGCGAGATCTGCCCTGAGATGCTGAAGGGGCTATCATGGTTGACATGTCTCCTAAGCGTCTTATGGAGGACTGGGACAATGCCAGTGGAGTGGCAGACTGGGGTGGTAATTCCCATTTTAAAAAAAGGGGACCAGAGAGTGCATTGTGGAATCACACTTCTCGCCCTCCTGGGGAAAGTTTACTCCAGGGCATTAGAAGGGAGACTCTGACCGATTGTTGGACCTTAGATTCAGGAGAGCAGTGTGAC
Organism: Garcialebias charrua; assembly: GCA_038048925.1. Classification (NCBI taxonomy): domain Eukaryota; kingdom Metazoa; phylum Chordata; class Actinopteri; order Cyprinodontiformes; family Rivulidae; genus Garcialebias; species Garcialebias charrua. The sequence continues at coordinate 15,229 of JBBPBX010062008.1, read as the reverse complement.
TTTGGTCCTGGACCAGATCTTCACCCTTGTGGAGTTGTTAAAGGGGTCATGTGAGTTTGCCTCTCGATCTGAGCTGCAACCGTAGCGGCAACCTCTTGTACTTCAGTTCAGAGCCACTAATTGTAAATACTACTACTCTCACTGTCCACGTTTTTAAACAAATGTAATGGATTTTAGAAATAGAACAAATGTATTCTGTGACTTTTTAACTTATGATTAATTAAACTGGTTTGGAACTTTAAGTGAGCGTCTGTCGTGTTTAAGTGTATCTCTCCTTTTTGATCCAAAGTGAAACCAAAATAACGAATTCGGGGTGAATAAGAATCAAAGCCAACAAAAGACAGAAACATTTGTCTATAATATATATAGGGCGGCCGTGGCGTAGTGGTAATGGCAGTCGTCCCCCGATCGGAAGGTTGGCGGTTCGAATCCCGGTTCCCCACACCATGTGTCGTTGTGTCCTTGGGCAAGACACTTAACCCCGAGTTGCTCCCGGTAGGACTGGAAAGCACCTTGCATGGTAGTCTGCCGCTACCGGTGTATGAATGTGTGTAGCATTCAATGTGTGTAGCGCTTTGAGACTTTCACTAATGAAAAGCGCGTTATAAATTGAATTCATTATTATTATTATTATTATATGCATCTTAATACATATATATAAAGTAATCTAAACAAGATTTGAAGTCTACATGACAAGCTCAAGTCATTAAAAATAAGGTATTTTCTACGTGGAGCTTTGTAAATCAGTTAAAATACTATAAAAAATTAAGTGTTCACAATTTCTAATACTCATAGTAGCATACAGAAGGTTGACTGATTCTGAAAGACATGTATATTAATAATAAAACTTTGAATACAAAAAACTAAGCTTTGCGTTAGAGCTATGCTGAAAGATGGAGCAACAGGACTGCCTTTCTCACTATTTCTTGTACCTGCTTCAAGGTAGCCTGGTTAAAACCAGACCCTTGTCCTTCACTTCGCTTCGTACTAGGGTCTGGGACTTCTCCCATAGACAAGGATTTCTCCGGTAGATTTTTGACCGGACCAATCAGAGAACAGAAGGGGCGGAGTTTTTGGCCCCACCCACCTGTCCCAGCGCGCAGCCAGCGAGCAGCCGCATGTTCTCATTCAAAGCGATGCAGGACTGTTTTATATGTGACACAAATGTATTAATTTCCCCTTCTTAATCCCTTATCTGGAGTTTTCTTTTGTTTTTTTTTGCCAAAAGTCAAGTGATCGCTCCCTCCTCCTCCTCCTCTCCCTCCGCTGATGAGGAAACGCCTCAGGTTGTCACGAGAGAATTAAACTAGGGTTTTACGTTGCTGCCCGAGTCCCTGCAGATTTTCTGGTCTTCTGGTGTGCTGGACCAGCGCTACATGGTTTTATTTTATCTTTTTAGAACATATAAACACAGAAAATGCAGCAGGAGGCGGAGCAGATGTCAAGTTCACCAGAGCAGTTAAAACCAGACCCTTGTCCTTCACTTTACTCTGCCCCTTCTGTTCTCTGATTGGTCCGGTAAAAAATCTACCGGAGAAATCCTTCTCTATGGGAGAAGACCCAGACCCTAGTACGAAGTGAAGGACAAGGGTCTGGTTTTAACCAGGCTAGCTTCAAGGCTTTATTAGTAACTCAGACAAGAACACACACACAGAAACTATTCTTTCCAACTGCAGAACAGGAGAAGATGAGCAACATCATTTTCCAACTAAAACAAATCTTTTAAATAAACCAGTCACACGATCCTATCTGAGCAGTTGACTGAACAGTCATGTAGGCAGAGGATATCAGAAAAAGCGCTCAATACAAAAACCACCAGCATAGGCAGAGGATACAATTTTTTTTTTCCATTTACCCTTTATTTATACAGGTACCGGTAGTCTCATTGAGCCATGAGAACTCATTTTCAAGAGAGACCTGTTTAGGGAGCAGATGGTGGGGGTTAAGGGCCTTACTCAGGGGCCCAGAGTGGGGTGAATGAGGGTGGAGGCAGGTGTGGGTGTTTCACCGTGGCTTGAACCGGCAATCTTCCCATCACAGGCCCACAGTCTCTAACCTCTGCACCACCACTTCCCTAAAATGTAAAATGCTATCAAGGTCAAGGTTCTGTATTGTCATTCGCATCGCATGTGGTACATGTAATAAGATCTAAGATATGAACTAAGAAATACGCTGAACTAAGAAGAACACGTTAAACACTTACCGGTAATAGTGCAAAAAGAATAATACGCCAAACAACAGAGCACAAGCATGTGTCCGTGTGAGCAGATGAGTATTGTATTGAGGGCAAATGAATACTGTACAGCAGCATGAAATAAATCAGCAGCATGAGATCAGCAGCATGGATAGTCAACAGCAAATAACATCAAGTGGTTTTACAGTGATTATTTTTATCATTCTCTCTTACTATATAAATTTTCCTGAAAAACGGTAATTTAGTGAACTTTTAAAACATTTTTGATGATGTTGAGAAATTTTTACAACTACAGGTAGAAGCAGAAAGTAGCCTGCATCTTCCATCCATCTATTATCCATCAGATAAATTATAAATTCAAGGATTCTTCTATATGTTTGGATGTCTATGTGCCCTCAACATTGATAGAAAATGCTTTTTTTTATTATTTTTTTTACATTTATTTAAAAGAACAGAAGTCACAAATGCTCTTACGAAACTGTAGCATGTCAGTCATAATGCAGAATTTAATAAATAATAAATTTAAGACTTACATATTGTGATTCAATTCAGTGACCTTGATTGGGACAATATTTTTGAAAGAAAAAGCATGTGCACAGATTAAGTACTGATTTAACTGAACTTAAACTAACCACAACTGATTTACTAGTCAATACTTTTATAGCAAGCTATTTATTTTTTTATTTAGTAAAGAGGTTAAGTTTTTGGTAATTATGTGCTTAGGCATAAAGCATTTTACAGGAGTGTTAATATTGGTTCTTAAAAAAAGGACATGTAATAATAATTAAAGCCAACAAAACAAGTTTTTGGTAATTATGTGCTTAGGCATAAAGCATTTTACAGGAGTGTTAATATTGGTTCTTAAAAAAAGGACATGTAATAATAATTAAAGCCAACAAAACAAGATCTTTTTTTTTTACTTACCGGTACTTTTAACTGTGTGAGCTATGTTCATCTCTTTCTCTCAAGTTAATGCAGTCAAATATCTGGAAACCAAAAACAAAGCATTAAAAAAGCTAAAGTTGATCCAATGTCAAACTAATACAGGTATCATGTTTTCTGCAGCTCCAAAAATCATTTTTGAATAAAACTCTGGGGAGGAAGCTCAGTCTCAAAAGTAAACATGAAACTGTATTTACATTTAAATGTTACTAGTTTTTTTTAACTGGATTTAAATTGAAACAAGTTTGTGTGCTAAGAGGAGATTATTTGGTTGTGAAATACAGTACAGTAGCTAGAAAAATAATAAAATTAGAGATGTATTAGATTCGGTCAAGAGTCACACACACATCTTGAAATTACCGGAGCCAAGACGGTGTAGTGGCAGGGCTTTTGACTTGGAACCCGAAGGACGCGGGTTCGCGTCCCGGCCACTACACACCTTGGGGTGTCTATGAGTGCACATCTAATTCTCCAGCTCCCCGGGTGCTTTCTATGGCTGCTCACTGCACCACCTGGTAGGTGGTTGGGTTAAATGCAGAGACGAATTTCGTCTGTGTATGGGAAACATACGCAGATGACAGGAAAATACATTATTATTATTAAACACAATTACACATTGTTTTCTAGTGAATTAGATAAAAGTTTTAAGAATTTGAAACAAAAACACAAAAAGCATTTATATTTATATTATTGCAAAAAATAAAAATTGAATGCGAGTATACATACATTATTTATTTAGGTTTACATCAATATAACATAAAATGAAGTGCATGAGATAGCTCCACAGCGCTAACAGTTTAGCTAACATTACAAACATTAGCACATTCACAAAAAAATTAATTTAAACTTTATTTAACTCAGCACAGCTGTAAAACAAAAAAAAAGATTGTATCGATAACAGTACCCTGATGCATGCTCAATAATCCAGGTAGAAAAAAAAAAAAAAGAAAGAAGAAGAAGCTAAGTCTGGTCCTCCGGACATTCAAAAAACAAAACCTTTTTTTTTTTCAAATTCTTGGCCCGCCACTCGCTGAGGGACATCGAAGGCGTCCTGTTGCCACTCCACCACTGGTAGTTCCTGGAAAAACAATACAGATTCTAAAAAGTGTATTTAATACCGCATGGACACATTTGTCTTAAAACTTTTGCTATTCAATGCAGTTTAGTTTACAGACTCGGTTATTCACAGATTTATCCTTGGAACCAAACTAATAACGGTTCCTGGAAACCGTCAATATCCTCTACAATTTTTTGTGTGGAAATATATCTGTTTTTACACAAGGAGCTTTGCTTTCCTGTGCAGTCATCAACTTAATTAAAGACCTTTGTCATACTGCACTGCTAATTCATCATCACCGGTGCACCATGCGCCCACCGCTACTTGGGATATTTCTTTCCAACATGCAAATGCTGACAAACAAAAAGGACGAGCTTAAGCCGTTCGTTGGGGAAAAACAGCGACTTTTCATGTGCTTCACAGAGGGGCTGTGTGAGCCAGCACCAGACTGTGCTGCAGCTTCAAGCTCCTCAGAGCAGACCATGTCATGGAAAGCAAAAGGTGGAGGAATCTGTTATTACATCAATGATGGCTGGTGTACGGATATACCATTGTTGCCACCTGTAATCATTCACCATAAACACAAGCACAACTCAGACTCTCTGACCAGATCCTGTGTGTGGAGCGAACGTGTATATTTTTAAATTAGTGATTTAAATTGTGCAGCACCAGGACCCTAAACTACTTCTATGTGCAAATGTACTTGGCAAGAACGATTCAGTTTTTTATTTAATTTTAGGACCACATCCAAAATTTGCAGTTTTTCCACAACTCACAGGTGCTCCAAGAACATAAATCTCCACAAATTCAGGGGTCTAGAGTAAATTTCAAACATTAAAACATTGAGTTAAAACAGACACACCTGCACGTGAGATCGGAGGGATGCTGCCACCCCGATACATTTGACCCCGTCTGAACAGCCATATTTTCCATCAGGTCCTGTAGTTCCATCATGTAGCCTTGAAAAAGATATGTTTTTATTATGATTTTTTAAAATTATTTTAATTCCTAAATAAATATTGACACCGATACCCATAAATGACAAAGACATATGAGATGGCATAAATTGATATTGGATTAAATTATAAATGGAGGTGGCAAGAAAGAGGAGAAGAGGAAGACCACAGAGGAGGTTCATGGTTGTGCAGGATATACAGGATAGGGAAAGGTCAAATTATAAAGCAGTTTATGAAAAAGTCAAATTAATGTTGTTTTTTGACACTAGCTTCCTACCTGGAGTTGATTCTTGATTCTCAGCCATGTGACTTTTTACAGAAAATACATACTGGCTTTTGCGACGTTCCCATTCCATCTCGTTGTAAACAAACCTAAAAAACAAACCGTTGCCGTCAAAACATCTACTTTGTTGTACCTAAACATCACACAGAGGACCACTTAGCTTTTTTAGATTTTTCTACTGGGATTACTGAGCATGCATCAGGGTAAACATCACATTGTTCAGCAAATACTCTAGGGTAAAAGTACCCGATTAATGTATGCGTTTACACTAGCAACACAAATGAAACAAGGTCAGCAGTAGTTTCCAACTTCACCTATACAAATAAAGTTTATTATTATTATTATTATTCCCAACTATGTTTGATACAGTCACAGTGCGTCCCCTGGAGCCGACTGCAGCTACTACTTTACCTCTTCTTGGAGAGAGAAGCATTGAGCTTCTCTCTGAGGTCGGTCACCTTCCTCTTCTTGGAGAGAGAAGCATTGAGCTTCTCTCTGAGGTCGGTCACCTTCCTCTTCTTGGAGAGAGAAGCATTGAGCTTCTCTCTGAGGTCATTGTACTTCCTCTTGGAGAGAGAAGCATTGAGCTTCTCTCTGAGGTCATTTTCCTTCCTCTTGGAGAGAGAAGCATTGAGCTTCTCTCTGAGGTCATTGTACTTCCTCTTGGAGAGAGAAGCATTGAGCTTCTCTCTGAGGTCATTTTCCTTCCTCTTGGAGAGAGAAGCATTGAGCTTCTCTCTGAGGTCGGTCACCTTCCTCTTCTTGGAGAGAGAAGCATTGAGCTTCTCTCTGAGGTCGGTCACCTTCCTCTTCTTGGAGAGAGAAGCATTGAGCTTCTCTCTGAGGTCATTGTACTTCCTCTTGGAGAGAGAAGCATTGAGCTTCTCTCTGAGGTCATTTTCCTTCCTCTTGGAGAGAGAAGCATTGAGCTTCTCTCTGAGGTCATTGTACTTCCTCTTGGAGAGAGAAGCATTGAGCTTCTCTCTGAGGTCATTTTCCTTCCTCTTGGAGAGAGAAGCATTGAGCTTCTCTCTGAGGTCCTTCACCAACAAGTCTAAGCACAAAGACATCCATCAAAACACATCAAGCCGCCTGCGCGCACGCGTGTGTGTGCATGTGTGTGTGTGCATTACCACTCTTGCTATGGTCTCTGATGTCCAGCTCTGGTTCCAAGTAAGGCTCCAGCTGCTCTTCAGCTCCACTGTTGATCCAGCGATCCCTCGTGATTTGCTGAGGTTAGAAATAATGTTCCAGAAACATTCAGACTAAATAAAAACAACTCTTTTAGACCAAACGGTTCCACAGGATTCTTGACAAACAGACTACGAAGTGTTCTGGGTGAATCGGTCACAAGCGGGCAGAACTAATAAACTGTGTGAAGACCACCAGGATGAACTGAGGATGCTCATCCTGTCACTAAGGACACATCCTGAGTTGATCTGGGACACTTGTCCACTTTCTTTTGGTAATTTGAATCCAAATCCTGACACAAGGTGCTGACCCGGACTGAGGATATTGCTGAGTCATGGAAGGAGCACTTCAAGGATCTCCTTCATCCACCCACCATGTCCACCCTTCAGGAAGCAGAATATGAGAACTTGGGGGGAAGACGAGTCCACTACCATGGCAGAGGTCACAGAGGTAGACAAACAGCTCCTTGGTGTCAAGGCGCCGGGGTGGGCGAGATCTGCCCTGAGATGCTGAAGGGGCTATCATGGTTGACATGTCTCCTAAGCGTCTTATGGAGGACTGGGACAATGCCAGTGGAGTGGCAGACTGGGGTGGTAATTCCCATTTTAAAAAAAGGGGACCAGAGAGTGCATTGTGGAATCACACTTCTCGCCCTCCTGGGGAAAGTTTACTCCAGGGCATTAGAAGGGAGACTCTGACCGATTGTTGGACCTTAGATTCAGGAGAGCAGTGTGACTTTGGTCCTGGACCAGATCTTCACCCTTGTGGAGTTGTTAAAGGGGTCATGTGAGTTTGCCTCTCGATCTGAGCTGCAACCGTAGCGGCAACCTCTTGTACTTCAGTTCAGAGCCACTAATTGTAAATACTACTACTCTCACTGTCCACGTTTTTAAACAAATGTAATGGATTTTAGAAATAGAACAAATGTATTCTGTGACTTTTTAACTTATGATTAATTAAACTGGTTTGGAACTTTAAGTGAGCGTCTGTCGTGTTTAAGTGTATCTCTCCTTTTTGATCCAAAGTGAAACCAAAATAACGAATTCGGGGCGAATAAGAATCAAAGCCAACAAAAGACAGAAACATTTGTCTATAATATATATAGGGCGGCCGTGGCGTAGTGGTAATGGCAGTCGTCCCCCGATCGGAAGGTTGGCGGTTCGAATCCCGGTTCCCCACACCATGTGTCGTTGTGTCCTTGGGCAAGACACTTAACCCCGAGTTGCTCCCGGTAGGACTGGAAAGCACCTTGCATGGTAGTCTGCCGCTACCGGTGTATGAATGTGTGTAGCATTCAATGTGTGTAGCGCTTTGAGACTTTCACTAATGAAAAGCGCGTTATAAATTGAATTCATTATTATTATTATTATTATATGCATCTTAATACATATATATAAAGTAATCTAAACAAGATTTGAAGTCTACATGACAAGCTCAAGTCATTAAAAATAAGGTATTTTCTACGTGGAGCTTTGTAAATCAGTTAAAATACTATAAAAAATTAAGTGTTCACAATTTCTAATACTCATAGTAGCATACAGAAGGTTGACTGATTCTGAAAGACATGTATATTAATAATAAAACTTTGAATACAAAAAACTAAGCTTTGCGTTAGAGCTATGCTGAAAGATGGAGCAACAGGACTGCCTTTCTCACTATTTCTTGTACCTGCTTCAAGGTAGCCTGGTTAAAACCAGACCCTTGTCCTTCACTTCGCTTCGTACTAGGGTCTGGGACTTCTCCCATAGACAAGGATTTCTCCGGTAGATTTTTGACCGGACCAATCAGAGAACAGAAGGGGCGGAGTTTTTGGCCCCACCCACCTGTCCCAGCGCGCAGCCAGCGAGCAGCCGCATGTTCTCATTCAAAGCGATGCAGGACTGTTTTATATGTGACACAAATGTATTAATTTCCCCTTCTTAATCCCTTATCTGGAGTTTTCTTTTGTTTTTTTTTGCCAAAAGTCAAGTGATCGCTCCCTCCTCCTCCTCCTCTCCCTCCGCTGATGAGGAAACGCCTCAGGTTGTCACGAGAGAATTAAACTAGGGTTTTACGTTGCTGCCCGAGTCCCTGCAGATTTTCTGGTCTTCTGGTGTGCTGGACCAGCGCTACATGGTTTTATTTTATCTTTTTAGAACATATAAACACAGAAAATGCAGCAGGAGGCGGAGCAGATGTCAAGTTCACCAGAGCAGTTAAAACCAGACCCTTGTCCTTCACTTTACTCTGCCCCTTCTGTTCTCTGATTGGTCCGGTAAAAAATCTACCGGAGAAATCCTTCTCTATGGGAGAAGACCCAGACCCTAGTACGAAGTGAAGGACAAGGGTCTGGTTTTAACCAGGCTAGCTTCAAGGCTTTATTAGTAACTCAGACAAGAACACACACACAGAAACTATTCTTTCCAACTGCAGAACAGGAGAAGATGAGCAACATCATTTTCCAACTAAAACAAATCTTTTAAATAAACCAGTCACACGATCCTATCTGAGCAGTTGACTGAACAGTCATGTAGGCAGAGGATATCAGAAAAAGCGCTCAATACAAAAACCACCAGCATAGGCAGAGGATACAATTTTTTTTTTCCATTTACCCTTTATTTATACAGGTACCGGTAGTCTCATTGAGCCATGAGAACTCATTTTCAAGAGAGACCTGTTTAGGGAGCAGATGGTGGGGGTTAAGGGCCTTACTCAGGGGCCCAGAGTGGGGTGAATGAGGGTGGAGGCAGGTGTGGGTGTTTCACCGTGGCTTGAACCGGCAATCTTCCCATCACAGGCCCACAGTCTCTAACCTCTGCACCACCACTTCCCTAAAATGTAAAATGCTATCAAGGTCAAGGTTCTGTATTGTCATTCGCATCGCATGTGGTACATGTAATAAGATCTAAGATATGAACTAAGAAATACGCTGAACTAAGAAGAACACGTTAAACACTTACCGGTAATAGTGCAAAAAGAATAATACGCCAAACAACAGAGCACAAGCATGTGTCCGTGTGAGCAGATGAGTATTGTATTGAGGGCAAATGAATACTGTACAGCAGCATGAAATAAATCAGCAGCATGAGATCAGCAGCATGGATAGTCAACAGCAAATAACATCAAGTGGTTTTACAGTGATTATTTTTATCATTCTCTCTTACTATATAAATTTTCCTGAAAAACGGTAATTTAGTGAACTTTTAAAACATTTTTGATGATGTTGAGAAATTTTTACAACTACAGGTAGAAGCAGAAAGTAGCCTGCATCTTCCATCCATCTATTATCCATCAGATAAATTATAAATTCAAGGATTCTTCTATATGTTTGGATGTCTATGTGCCCTCAACATTGATAGAAAATGCTTTTTTTTATTATTTTTTTTACATTTATTTAAAAGAACAGAAGTCACAAATGCTCTTACGAAACTGTAGCATGTCAGTCATAATGCAGAATTTAATAAATAATAAATTTAAGACTTACATATTGTGATTCAATTCAGTGACCTTGATTGGGACAATATTTTTGAAAGAAAAAGCATGTGCACAGATTAAGTACTGATTTAACTGAACTTAAACTAACCACAACTGATTTACTAGTCAATACTTTTATAGCAAGCTATTTATTTTTTTATTTAGTAAAGAGGTTAAGTTTTTGGTAATTATGTGCTTAGGCATAAAGCATTTTACAGGAGTGTTAATATTGGTTCTTAAAAAAAGGACATGTAATAATAATTAAAGCCAACAAAACAAGATCTTTTTTTTTTACTTACCGGTACTTTTAACTGTGTGAGCTATGTTCATCTCTTTCTCTCAAGTTAATGCAGTCAAATATCTGGAAACCAAAAACAAAGCATTAAAAAAGCTAAAGTTGATCCAATGTCAAACTAATACAGGTATCATGTTTTCTGCAGCTCCAAAAATCATTTTTGAATAAAACTCTGGGGAGGAAGCTCAGTCTCAAAAGTAAACATGAAACTGTATTTACATTTAAATGTTACTAGTTTTTTTTAACTGGATTTAAATTGAAACAAGTTTGTGTGCTAAGAGGAGATTATTTGGTTGTGAAATACAGTACAGTAGCTAGAAAAATAATAAAATTAGAGATGTATTAGATTCGGTCAAGAGTCACACACACATCTTGAAATTACCGGAGCCAAGACGGTGTAGTGGCAGGGCTTTTGACTTGGAACCCGAAGGACGCGGGTTCGCGTCCCGGCCACTACACACCTTGGGGTGTCTATGAGTGCACATCTAATTCTCCAGCTCCCCGGGTGCTTTCTATGGCTGCTCACTGCACCACCTGGTAGGTGGTTGGGTTAAATGCAGAGACGAATTTCGTCTGTGTATGGGAAACATACGCAGATGACAGGAAAATACATTATTATTATTAAACACAATTACACATTGTTTTCTAGTGAATTAGATAAAAGTTTTAAGAATTTGAAACAAAAACACAAAAAGCATTTATATTTATATTATTGCAAAAAATAAAAATTGAATGCGAGTATACATACATTATTTATTTAGGTTTACATCAATATAACATAAAATGAAGTGCATGAGATAGCTCCACAGCGCTAACAGTTTAGCTAACATTACAAACATTAGCACATTCACAAAAAAATTAATTTAAACTTTATTTAACTCAGCACAGCTGTAAAACAAAAAAAAAGATTGTATCGATAACAGTACCCTGATGCATGCTCAATAATCCAGGTAGAAAAAAAAAAAAAAGAAAGAAGAAGAAGCTAAGTCTGGTCCTCCGGACATTCAAAAAACAAAACCTTTTTTTTTTTCAAATTCTTGGCCCGCCACTCGCTGAGGGACATCGAAGGCGTCCTGTTGCCACTCCACCACTGGTAGTTCCTGGAAAAACAATACAGATTCTAAAAAGTGTATTTAATACCGCATGGACACATTTGTCTTAAAACTTTTGCTATTCAATGCAGTTTAGTTTACAGACTCGGTTATTCACAGATTTATCCTTGGAACCAAACTAATAACGGTTCCTGGAAACCGTCAATATCCTCTACAATTTTTTGTGTGGAAATATATCTGTTTTTACACAAGGAGCTTTGCTTTCCTGTGCAGTCATCAACTTAATTAAAGACCTTTGTCATACTGCACTGCTAATTCATCATCACCGGTGCACCATGCGCCCACCGCTACTTGGGATATTTCTTTCCAACATGCAAATGCTGACAAACAAAAAGGACGAGCTTAAGCCGTTCGTTGGGGAAAAACAGCGACTTTTCATGTGCTTCACAGAGGGGCTGTGTGAGCCAGCACCAGACTGTGCTGCAGCTTCAAGCTCCTCAGAGCAGACCATGTCATGGAAAGCAAAAGGTGGAGGAATCTGTTATTACATCAATGATGGCTGGTGTACGGATATACCATTGTTGCCACCTGTAATCATTCACCATAAACACAAGCACAACTCAGACTCTCTGACCAGATCCTGTGTGTGGAGCGAACGTGTATATTTTTAAATTAGTGATTTAAATTGTGCAGCACCAGGACCCTAAACTACTTCTATGTGCAAATGTACTTGGCAAGAACGATTCAGTTTTTTATTTAATTTTAGGACCACATCCAAAATTTGCAGTTTTTCCACAACTCACAGGTGCTCCAAGAACATAAATCTCCACAAATTCAGGGGTCTAGAGTAAATTTCAAACATTAAAACATTGAGTTAAAACAGACACACCTGCACGTGAGATCGGAGGGATGCTGCCACCCCGATACATTTGACCCCGTCTGAACAGCCATATTTTCCATCAGGTCCTGTAGTTCCATCATGTAGCCTTGAAAAAGATATGTTTTTATTATGATTTTTTAAAATTATTTTAATTCCTAAATAAATATTGACACCGATACCCATAAATGACAAAGACATATGAGATGGCATAAATTGATATTGGATTAAATTATAAATGGAGGTGGCAAGAAAGAGGAGAAGAGGAAGACCACAGAGGAGGTTCATGGTTGTGCAGGATATACAGGATAGGGAAAGGTCAAATTATAAAGCAGTTTATGAAAAAGTCAAATTAATGTTGTTTTTTGACACTAGCTTCCTACCTGGAGTTGATTCTTGATTCTCAGCCATGTGACTTTTTACAGAAAATACATACTGGCTTTTGCGACGTTCCCATTCCATCTCGTTGTAAACAAACCTAAAAAACAAACCGTTGCCGTCAAAACATCTACTTTGTTGTACCTAAACATCACACAGAGGACCACTTAGCTTTTTTAGATTTTTCTACTGGGATTACTGAGCATGCATCAGGGTAAACATCACATTGTTCAGCAAATACTCTAGGGTAAAAGTACCCGATTAATGTATGCGTTTACACTAGCAACACAAATGAAACAAGGTCAGCAGTAGTTTCCAACTTCACCTATACAAATAAAGTTTATTATTATTATTATTATTCCCAACTATGTTTGATACAGTCACAGTGCGTCCCCTGGAGCCGACTGCAGCTACTACTTTACCTCTTCTTGGAGAGAGAAGCATTGAGCTTCTCTCTGAGGTCGGTCACCTTCCTCTTCTTGGAGAGAGAAGCATTGAGCTTCTCTCTGAGGTCGGTCACCTTCCTCTTCTTGGAGAGAGAAGCATTGAGCTTCTCTCTGAGGTCATTGTACTTCCTCTTGGAGAGAGAAGCATTGAGCTTCTCTCTGAGGTCATTTTCCTTCCTCTTGGAGAGAGAAGCATTGAGCTTCTCTCTGAGGTCATTGTACTTCCTCTTGGAGAGAGAAGCATTGAGCTTCTCTCTGAGGTCATTTTCCTTCCTCTTGGAGAGAGAAGCATTGAGCTTCTCTCTGAGGTCGGTCACCTTCCTCTTCTTGGAGAGAGAAGCATTGAGCTTCTCTCTGAGGTCGGTCACCTTCCTCTTCTTGGAGAGAGAAGCATTGAGCTTCTCTCTGAGGTCATTGTACTTCCTCTTGGAGAGAGAAGCATTGAGCTTCTCTCTGAGGTCATTTTCCTTCCTCTTGGAGAGAGAAGCATTGAGCTTCTCTCTGAGGTCATTGTACTTCCTCTTGGAGAGAGAAGCATTGAGCTTCTCTCTGAGGTCATTTTCCTTCCTCTTGGAGAGAGAAGCATTGAGCTTCTCTCTGAGGTCCTTCACCAACAAGTCTAAGCACAAAGACATCCATCAAAACACATCAAGCCGCCTGCGCGCACGCGTGTGTGTGCATGTGTGTGTGTGCATTACCACTCTTGCTATGGTCTCTGATGTCCAGCTCTGGTTCCAAGTAAGGCTCCAGCTGCTCTTCAGCTCCACTGTTGATCCAGCGATCCCTCGTGATTTGCTGAGGTTAGAAATAATGTTCCAGAAACATTCAGACTAAATAAAAACAACTCTTTTAGACCAAACGGTTCCACAGGATTCTTGACAAACAGACTACGAAGTGTTCTGGGTGAATCGGTCACAAGCGGGCAGAACTAATAAACTGTGTGAAGACCACCAGGATGAACTGAGGATGCTCATCCTGTCACTAAGGACACATCCTGAGTTGATCTGGGACACTTGTCCACTTTCTTTTGGTAATTTGAATCCAAATCCTGACACAAGGTGCTGACCCGGACTGAGGATATTGCTGAGTCATGGAAGGAGCACTTCAAGGATCTCCTTCATCCACCCACCATGTCCACCCTTCAGGAAGCAGAATATGAGAACTTGGGGGGAAGACGAGTCCACTACCATGGCAGAGGTCACAGAGGTAGACAAACAGCTCCTTGGTGTCAAGGCGCCGGGGTGGGCGAGATCTGCCCTGAGATGCTGAAGGGGCTATCATGGTTGACATGTCTCCTAAGCGTCTTATGGAGGACTGGGACAATGCCAGTGGAGTGGCAGACTGGGGTGGTAATTCCCATTTAAAAAAAAGGGGACCAGAGAGTGCATTGTGGAATCACACTTCTCGCCCTCCTGGGGAAAGTTTACTCCAGGGCATTAGAAGGGAGACTCTGACCGATTGTTGGACCTTAGATTCAGGAGAGCAGTGTGACTTTGGTCCTGGACCAGATCTTCACCCTTGTGGAGTTGTTAAAGGGGTCATGTGAGTTTGCCTCTCGATCTGAGCTGCAACCGTAGCGGCAACCTCTTGTACTTCAGTTCAGAGCCACTAATTGTAAATACTACTACTCTCACTGTCCACGTTTTTAAACAAATGTAATGGATTTTAGAAATAGAACAAATGTATTCTGTGACTTTTTAACTTATGATTAATTAAACTGGTTTGGAACTTTAAGTGAGCGTCTGTCGTGTTTAAGTGTATCTCTCCTTTTTGATCCAAAGTGAAACCAAAATAACGAATTCGGGGCGAATAAGAATCAAAGCCAACAAAAGACAGAAACATTTGTCTATAATATATATAGGGCGGCCGTGGCGTAGTGGTAATGGCAGTCGTCCCCCGATCGGAAGGTTGGCGGTTCGAATCCCGGTTCCCCACACCATGTGTCGTTGTGTCCTTGGGCAAGACACTTAACCCCGAGTTGCTCCCGGTAGGACTGGAAAGCACCTTGCATGGTAGTCTGCCGCTACCGGTGTATGAATGTGTGTAGCATTCAATGTGTGTAGCGCTTTGAGATTTTCACTAATGAAAAGCGCGTTATAAATTGA
>JBBPBX010062007.1:10622-20953 GCA_038048925.1 Garcialebias charrua | reverse complement strand
ATTCTGCTCCCTCCCCTCAGAGCCATATATGGCACAGTGCTCTGCAGCTGAACTTGGGATCTGCTCCGCCCCCTGCTGCTCTCTGCTCAGAACCGCTGCGATATTCTGTGTTTATGGTAATAAAACCTTCTAATAAAATAAAATAAAACCATGGAGCGCTAGTCCTACAACCCAAAATCCAGCAGAAATCATCAGAGGTTCACGAAGCAACGTTTGGACATGATTTAATTCGCTCGTGACTTCCTCTCTGTCAGCGCTGGTCTGGAATGTCTGGAATGCTCCACCTCCTCCGGTCTCTGCGCTGCGATATTCTGTGTTTATATGATAATATAACTGTTAAAAAAATTTAATAAAACCACGAATCACTCATCCTACAACACAAAATCCAGCAGACACCAGCAGAGGTTCACGAAGCAACGTTTGGACATGATTTAATTCGCTCGTGACTTCCTCATGTCGCTGCGCTGGTCTGGAATGTCTGGAATGCTCCACCTCCTCCTGTCTCTGCGCTGCGATATTCTGTGTTTATATGATAATATAACTGTTTAAAAAATTTAATAAAACCACGAATCACTCATCCTACAACACAAAATCCAGCAGAAATCATCAGAGGTTCACAAAGCAACGTTGGACATGTTTTAATTCGCTCGTGACTCGTGACAAATCCATTTCCTCATTCCTGTCAGTGCAGGATGAAGCGATCACTTGGCTTTTGGCAAAAAAACTAAATAAAAGTCCAGCTCTGGGATAAAGAAGGGATATTTAATACATTTTGTGTCACATAAAAAACAGTCCTGCATCGCTTTGCAATCCTTTGAATGAGAACGAGCTGCGGCTGGGACAGGTGGGGGCGTGGGTTGGGGCGTGACAAACAACTCTGTTTTTATTGGCTGTCAGTGTCCTGGTCACTCTTGTGTTTTCAGTGTTTTTATAAATGCTGATAGAGAAGCAAGGGGACAATAGATTTTTTCAGAGATTACTTTGTCTAACATCAGTTTGTCAGTAGATAGTGACTGAGTGAAGAAATATGTTAAAAATATATTGTTTGAAAAGTTACAGACTACATTACAATCTTACATACCCCAGCTTTAAAGCATGTGGTTTCATCATAAACACCAACTCCTGAACTTGGAGCATCTCCTGATGGACTCAGTGTGATCGCTGCTGCCTGGATAAAGTTCCCTCACAGATACAAGACATGCAGCATCCAGCAGCTGGAGGCAGGAGATGAAGTTTACCTGCAGAAGCATCACCCACTCTGCACAGGTGCATAATCAAACCACTGTGACCTTGTGTGGACCACACAGACATGGCTGGACGTCTACAGAAAGCATGAAGCTTCCTAAAGATATTTCTCAGAGCTTGTACTTCAAGGGAGACATAATTATGTAAAACATGCTGTTGACTTATATTTGCACATTTTTGTGTGTTTTCTATAAAATGTATTAACTCACACGTTCATCACATTTACTGGAAATGTTTAATTACATCAAATGTTTACTTCAAAATGGATCTGTTTCATTTCAAATTCAAACAATGACAACAATACGGCAAAGCAATGAAGTCCTGCATAGTACCTGACTTTTTTTGTGTCACCCCTAAGAAATTCTTGGTCTATCCATCCATCCATCTTCTTCCGCTTATCCGGGGTCGGGTCGCGGGGGTAGCAGCCTAAGTAGGGAGGCCCAGACTTCCCTCTCCCCAGCCACTTGGAGCAGTTCCTCCGGGGGAATCCCAAGGCGTTCCCAGGCCAGCCGAGAAACATAGTCCCTCCAGCGCGTCCTGGGTCTTCCTCTGGGTCTCCTCCCGGTGGGACGTGCCCGGAACACCTCACCAGGGAGGCGTCCAGGAGGCATCCTAACCAGATGCCCGAGCCACCTCAACTGGCTCCTCTCGATGTGGAGAAGCAGCGGCTCTACTCCGAGTCCCTCCCGGATGACTGAGCTTCTCACCCTATCTCTAAGGGAGAGTCCAGCCACCCTGCGGAGAAAACTCATTTCAGCCGCTTGTATCCGAGATCTTGTTCTTTCGGTCATAACCCAAAGCTCATGACCATAGATGAGGGTGGGAACGTAGATCGATCGGTAAATTGAGAGCTTTGCCTTTTGACTCAGCTCTCTCTTCACCACGACAGACCGGTACAGCGCCCGCTTCACTGCGGACGCTGCACCTATCCGCCTATCGATCTCACGCTCCAGTTTTCCCTCATTCGTGAACAAGATCCCGAGATACTTATTCTTGGTCTAGCTGTTTTTTATTCAGCTCTGACCTGAGCTCCCTGTTTTCCTGTAAGAGACTATTAATTTTTGCTCTTCTTTGTTCGCACAACTGACATTCTGTTTGTCGCCTTTTTGCTGCTGGTTCATCTTCCTCCTCCCCATCTGCAGCGACAGTGATGTCCTCTCGTGGGGTTTCCACCGCAGACTCCACAACTTGCTCATGCTCCTCTCCAGCAGCCTCCACAAGCTGTGTGTGCTCATCTTCTGCTGCCTCCACCACCTGTTGGTGCTCATCTCCTGCTGCCTCCATCACCTGTTGGTGCTCATCTCCAGCTGCCTCCACCACCTGTTGGTGCTCATCTCCTGCTGCCTCCACCACCTGTTGGTGCTCATCTCCTGCTGCCTCCACCACCTGTTGGTGCTCATCTCCTGCTGCCTCCACCACTTGTTGGTGCTCATCTCCTGCTGCCTCCACCACTGGTTGTTGCTCATCTCCTGCTGCCTCCACCACTGGTTGTTGCTCATCTCCTGCTGCCTCCACCACCTGCTGATGATCATCTCCTGCTGCCACCACCACTGGTTGTTGCTCATCTCCTGCTACCACCACCATTGGTTGTTGCTCATCTCCTGCAGCCTCCACTGCTTGTTGATTTTGCCTTTCCATCACTTCCTGGCCTTCATCTTCCCCTTGTGCTCTGCTGTAACGTCTCTTTCACCTCGGAGTGTCCCAAGTGCAGTGTTGGAGCCCAGTCGGGATTTGACTCATCCATCTCATAAGAAGATTTGCCTTGAAGAGAACGCAGATCAGTAATATAATTATTGCCAGAAAACATTACTGTCATCCATCTAGTATATTTTTTTTAGTTGAAATTACTGAAGTTCCATTGGTAGATTACCTTATTTTAATGGTGATGTATAAATGTCATAACAATGTACTACCCTTAAATATTCAGACACATTTTGTTAAAAGATGAAGCGCTTTAAAGGTGCTATGTGTAACTTTCTGTAGAGTGCAGAACTTAGAAAAATTTTCAACAGGCAAAGCATTCTGATATGGCTCTGAGGGGGAGGCTCTGCTGAGATTCAAATTCAAGCTCTGTTTTTATTGGCTGATTCAAATTCAAGCTCTGTTTTTAATTGGCTGGTTACAAACTCTGTTTTTATTGGCTGTCATTGTCCTGGTCACTCTGTGTTTTTAGTGTTTTTATAAATGCTGATAGAGAAGCAAGGGGACTATAGTTTTTTTCAGAGATTACTTTGTCTAACATCAGTTTGTCAGTAGATAGTGACAGAGTGAAGAAATATGTTAAAAATATATTGTTTGAAAAGTTACAGACTACATTACAATCTTACATACCCCAGCTTTAATGTGTAATATGTTGAAATTTGAGATGAGTTACTTATAGATTATTCTTTGAATAGATTGTTTGGAAAAGGGGCAGATTTCTTTTTTCTGCTGCCTTTCATTTTATATTTTCTTTTTTTTGTCTTTGTTGGGTATTTATTTTGATAAAATTAATAAAGAAATAAATTAATAATAAAAAACAATATGCTACAGTCAATGTGACAACACAATCAACTTTAAACAGTTTATTTTAAAATAACACAGATGTCCGACCTAAACTTGGTTGACCCACTATGCACTGAACTCGACCAAAACATGATACACCTTGACAAAATGGCACAACTCCAGTAAACTGATTTAAAATACTCACCTGAATGGAAATGTCTGGAACAAACAAGCATGTATCTTGTGATGTTGGAGAACGTTACATCAGGACGTCTCACTGCTGATATCCATGCCTCCTTTTTGTTATGGCCGACACAAGCTCGCCCTCGCGTTGTTTCCAGGTAGGGAAACTATAAAACGAGTCCGTTTTCTTATTTTTTTACCTTTTCTGTCGTGTGAACGGACATTGCATCCTATTACACAGCAATTTAGGACCATTGCTAAGCTGTTGAAACCTGATTCGAACAAAATACGAGCAAGGCAGGAAAAATGGCGGATCGACAAAAAACTACAAAAAAAACTATCCACAATGCTGTGCGCGGTGGACCAGTGACGTCACGCTCCAAAGCTCTATTAGAAGAATGCTATCGATGTACGGCGGAAAATATGTGACCTACGAACGAACCAAGTCAAAATATGTAATCGAGCTACGGCAGACTGGATACACGACCTACGAACGAGCCCCATTACAAGTATATAATCGAGCTACGGCGTAACTGCGTCACATACGGCAATCAGCGAGGTGGGGGAGGGGATTGCCTTTTGCCTTGGCTGTTGTTTGTTGGGCATGGGCATGACATTGCGCATGACAGTGGAAAAGTACCGCCAGCGAGGGGGAGCTGGGCTTCTGGCGGATGTATACACAGCCGCAGTGCACCTGGCGGCGGAGGGATCCGTACAGGTAAAGCGGTAACTATTTAAAGGGCTGCGGCCATTTTGTCCCTCATGGGTTACTTACGGCGATTGATGAGAAGAGACACACGAACAGCGAACGAACAAGAACAACGACAACGAGAAAAAAAAAACAACGAACAACGTACGAACAGGTACTGTAATAAATTTAAATTTAGCAGTTTTAGACTAAAGCTAACGTTAGCACGTTAGCATTCATTTTAATTTTTGCTCCTTAGGAATTAGCACGTTAGCTAATTTTCAACGGGTCATCGAACGGGCAGGTATGGTACAGTACTAAATGTACTCAAAGAAATATTTTTAGACGAAAGCAAACGTTTGCATTCATTTGTGAACGTTAGCATTAATTTTAATTTTTGCTCCTTAGGAATTAGCACGTTAGCTCGTACGCTAATTGTTCAAGAATGGCTCTGAAGAGACCTGGAAAGTCCGCGGACGCGGCAGAGGGGAAAAAACCTCGTAGAACCATAATGCTGGAGACAAAGGCAAAAATAATTAAAATGTCCAATGAGGGCATGACACCCTCAAAAATTGGAGAGGCGCTAGGGTTACCGAGGTCGACTGTGGGGACGATAGTGGCGGACAAAGAGCGCATTTTGCAACAAGTGCGTGCTTCAGCCCCCATGAAGTCCACCATAATTACGAAACAGAGGACAGGTAGAATTGTTGAGATGGAAAGGTTGCTTGTACTATGGCTGGAGGACAACACGCAACGCAGAATCCCAGTTGGCATGTCTGTGATTTGTGAGAAGGCGAGGATGATTTATCACAGGCTGCAAGAACTAGGGACGAGTGGGGGAGGTGCAGGGGGGCAGGGGGCTGCACAGAGCGATCCGAGTGAAGGGACGTCTTCCCAGAGCGCAGGAGGAGGGACTTCAAGCAGCACATCAGGGGAGTTGGATGGACCAGAGACGTTCAATGCATCAAAAGGATGGTTTGATCGTTTCAGGAAAAGACAACTTCCACAACATCAGAGTATAGGGTGAGCATTTAATTTCTCGTTTTTATTTTTTAATAATGCAGGTAGTCCACGACTAACGAATTTTTATTTATTTTTTTCCTTTTATTACAGTGTTATAACAGATTAACCGTGTCATTTTGTGTGCATTTAAACAGGTGAGGTAGCCAGTGCAGACCACGAGGCAGCTGAGGCATTCCCAGCAGAACTGGCTCAGATCATCAGGGACGGCAGGTACACTGCCCAGCAGGTGTTCAACGTGGATGAGACAGGGCTGTTCTGGAAGCGTTTGCCAGATAGGACCTACATCAGCAAGGATGAACGAACCGCACCCAGCCACAAGGTCGGCAAGGAGCGTTTGACCTTGCTGGTGGGGGGTAATGCTTTGGGTGATTGCAAACTCAAGCCGTTGTTGGTGTACCAATTTGAGAAACCCAGGCCCTTCAGAGGTATTGATAAATCACAGCTTCCTGTTCATTGGGCGTCTAATAAAAAGGCTTGGGTGACGCTGGAAGTTTTTAAAAATTGGTTCACCAACAACTTTTTGACACAAGTCAAGCGTTTTTGCAATGACAAGAGGATTCCCTTTAAAGTCCTGCTGGTCTTGGACAACGCTCCAGGACACCCCCCTGGTCTCACCGACTTGGACAGGCATGTGAAGGTGGTGTACCTGCCTCCCAACACCACCTCTTTGATCCAGCCAATGGACCAGGGGGTTATTAGTACGTTTAAGGCGTACTACCTGCAGAGAGTCAACCGTGCTGCTTTGGAGGCAACGGAGAACTCTCAGACCCTCACACTGAAAGAGTTCTGGCGCAAATACAACATCCTTGATGCTTTGCACAACATTGGCCACTCCTGGGATCGTGTTACTCAACAGAACATGTGCGGAGTCTGGAAGAAGCTCTGTCCAGAGCTTGTTCAGGGGGTACACGATTCCCAGGAGGTGGACCGTGTAATCGAGGATGTTGTGAGGATGGGCAGGTCACTGGAGCTCGACATGGACCAGGACAATGTCCAACACCTGCTGGGTGCATCAGGAGAGGAGCTGTCCCTAGACGACCCGATTCAGCTCGACAGGCACGTCCCGGCTGAGGAAGTGGAGGCCATTCCTCCGACCTTCACCAGGCAGGAGATGGTGCTGGGCTTTAAGGAACTCCACAGCTTCCTGGCGAGGATGGAGAAGCAGGACTCCGATAGTGAGAGGTTCACCAAGGTCCGTCGGGGTGTCCTCAATGAAGTTGCGTGTTACCAGCAGATCCTGGATGACAAAAAACTCGAAAAGGTGCAGAGCAGCATGCTGCAATATTTTACAAAGGTCACAGCACCGCCTCCAGGATCTGCTGGTGCACCAGCTGAAAGGCCATCCAGTCCTCCTGCAGCAAGCCAGGAGGAGGCCTTGGACATCCCACCAGCTGAAAGGCCATCCAGTCCTCCTGCAGAAAGCCAGGAGGAAGCCATGGACAGCCCACCCTCTCCCCAGTGAAAGACGCCCAACAACCGCCCCCCCCCCTGCTCCCTCCCTCCAGGTACAGTACGTACTGTAATGAAATGTTATTTTTATTTTTTGGAGTTGTCATGTTACACACATTAATTTAATCTGTTACTGTCTCTGCTTATGTTCACAGCCTACTATTCCTCCTCCTCCCCCTCCTCTCCACCAACTCCACCGTCCCATCACTGACCTGCCCACCCTCACATTCCAGCACAGCAACGTCAGAAAGGTACAGCAAATACATGTTATTTATTTTTTTATCTTACATCTACACCTACTGTAATCATCACCTCTCTCTCGACAGCCTCCAAAGTGGCACGTCCCCCTGGTCCATCCACACATCTGCTACGCACCACACCACACACGTAAGGAGAAGTTGTTGTTGTCTGTGTTGTTGTTATCTGCAGGTGTTGACGTCTGTGTGTGTTTGTGTTTCAACAGCTCCACTTGCTGCTCCGCCTCATGGAACAGCGTCAGGTACCACGTACCGTGCTCCTGCTGCTCTGCCTCCAGCCTCCTGCACCTCCTCCAGCCTCCTGCCTGTCCTCCAGCCTCCTGCCTGTCCTCCACACATGCACCACACAGGTAAGGAGAAGTTGTTGTTGTCTGTGTTGTTGTTATCTGCAGGTGTTGACGTCTGTGTGTGGGTGTGTTTCAACAGATCATCCGCGTGTTGCTCCACCTCATGGATGAGCCTCTGGTGCTACGTGCTCCTGTTGCACCTCCTCCAGCCTCCTGCACCTCCTCCAGCCTCCTGCCTACACCACACCACACACGTACGGAGAACTTGTTCTCTGTGTGTTTTTCATGTTTTCTTTGCAGGTGATTTTCATCTGTAACTGCACATTTTCATGTTTGTGTTCATTCTTACACAGATCACATCTTGCACGTTCTACATGAATGGATGTCTGCCTGAAACACTGTCTTCCTGGACGTCTGTTCTTCCTGCCTCTGGTGTCCTGCATGTTGCCTCCATCCATCACCTTTGTGTCCTTCTGCCTAAATGACTGCTGCCAAAAACCAAAAAAACTTCATGTGATGCACAGACCTGCTCACATCAGGACCACACACCTGAACTGACACCTGCCTGAACTAACAGCTGGCCTAAAATGCTCCCAACATTCATTGTTGAGCAATGGCTAAGCAGTTCCATCAGATGCAGGTTTGATCATGAGAAAAACATCTGTCTACCTACACTTCAGTCAAAGTAAGGCAATTTTGTTTCATTTTTCTGCTGCTTCTAGCTTTTTCTGAGTTCATGGACTTCTTTCTCATGCACATGGACACTCATCAGATTCAGATTCAGTTTATTATCGCCATTGTCAATGAACAGGATTCACAGACTAGGAATTTGCTTCGGCATAACGGTGCATAAAATATAAAAACATAAGACACAAAAAACATAAACCATAAAACATCAATACAATCAATACAATATTCAGTGAACAAAAACTACTAAGAAACAGCGCAATTAGAGTGGTGCAATCAAAATACAGTGATACAGTGATTCCCAATCAAAATACAAAGAACAAATACAAAATACAGCGACCAAGGCAAGTTATGAGGTAGCATGGTTATGAGTGTTCAAGAGTCTGACAGCAGAGGGGAAGAAACTGTTTTTATGGCGGGAGGTTCTGGTCCCAATTGACCGAAGCCTCCTGCCTGAGGGGAGTGGTTCGAACAGACCGTATGCAGGGTGAGAAGGGTCAGCTGTGATCCGACCTGCTCGCCTCACAGTCCTGGAGACGTACAGGTCATGGAGAGATGGGAGACTACAGCCGATTACCTTCTCAGCAGAGCGCACAATGCGCTGCAGTCTGTGTCTGTCCCTGACAGTGGCCCCGGCGTACCACACTGTGATGGACGCGCTGAGAATGGACTCGATGATGGCCGTGTAGAACTGCACCATCAGCTTGGCCGGCAGCTTGGCCTTCCTCAGCTGTCGCAGGAAGTACATCCTCTGCTGAGCCTTTTTGATGAGGGAGCTGATGGTTGGCTCCCACTTGAGGTCCTGGGTGATGGTGGTGCCGAGGAACCGGTAGCAGTCCCCAATGATGATGGGGGTGTTGTTAAAGGTGATGGGGGGCAGAGGGGCTCTGTCTTTCCTGAAGTCCACAATCATCTCCACTGTCTTCTGGGCGTTGAGCTCCAGGTTGTTGTTGCTGCACCAGGTCACCAGCCGGCCCACCTCTCTCCTGTACGCAGACTCATCATCATCCGAGATGAGCCCGATGAGGGTGGTGTCGTCCGCAAACTTAATAAGTTTTACGGAGTCATGGCTGGAGGTGCAGCAGTTGGTGTACAGGGAGAAGAGCAGAGGGGAAAGAACACATCCTTGTGGTGAACCTGTGCTTATGGTCTGAGTGTCCGAGACAGCTTTCCCCAGCCGCACGCGCTGACTCCGGTCTGTCAGGAAGTCAGTGATCCACCTGCAGGTGGCGTCAGGTACACCGAGCAGAGAGAGCTTGTCTTGGAGCAAAGCAGGAAGGATGGTGTTGAATGCAGAGCTGAAGTCCACAAACAGGATCCTAGCATAGGTTCCTGGGGAGTCCAGATGCTGCAGGATGGAGTGGAGGGCCAGGTTTATGGCGTCATCTACAGACCTGTTAGCTCTGTAGGCGAACTGCAGAGGGTCAAGGAGGGGATTGCTGATAGACTTGAGGTGGGATAAAACCAGACGTTCAAAGGTTTTCATGACTACAGATGTGAGAGCCACAGGTCTGTAGTCGTTCAGTCCTGTGATGCGTGGCTTCTTGGGGACAGGGACGATGATGGAGGACTTGAAACAGGCTGGTACATGACATGACTCCAGGGAAGAGTTGAAGATTCCTGTAAATACAGGTGCTAACTCATTAGCACACTTCCTCAGGATGGAGAGAGTCACATGATCTGGGCCTGCAGATTTGTGTGTGTTCAACCCTTTGAAAAACCTGTTCACCTCCCCCTCTGTAGCTGTAAAAGCAGGGGGTGGGGGGATCTCCAAGGTGGTTAAACACTGAGTGGTATGGGAGGTAGAGGAATGTGAGTCCTTTGTTTCAAAGCGTGAATAGAAGTTGTTGAGGTCGTTAGCCAGTTTGATGTCATCTGTGGAGTGAGGCGATCTGGGCTTATAATTTGTGATCTCTTTCAAGCCCCTCCAAACTGTGGCAGAGTCATTTGCAAAGAATTGCTCTTCCAGGCGTTTGTTGTACCTAGTTTTAGCCTTTGACACCTCCCTGCTAAATCCATACTTTGCAT
>JBBPBX010062007.1:0-10203 GCA_038048925.1 Garcialebias charrua | reverse complement strand
TTTCCCCAGCCGCACGCGCTGACTCCGGTCTGTCAGGAAGTCAGTGATCCACCTGCAGGTGGCGTCAGGTACACCGAGCAGAGAAAGCTTGTCTTGGAGCAAAGCAGGAAGGATGGTGTTGAATGCAGAGCTGAAGTCCACAAACAGGATCCTAGCATAGGTTCCTGGGGAGTCCAGATGCTGCAGGATGGAGTGGAGGGCCAGGTTTATGGCGTCATCTACAGACCTGTTAGCTCTGTAGGCGAACTGCAGAGGGTCAAGGAGGGGATTGCTGATAGACTTGAGGTGGGATAAAACCAGACGTTCAAAGGTTTTCATGACTACAGATGTGAGAGCCACAGGTCTGTAGTCGTTCAGTCCTGTGATGCGTGGCTTCTTGGGGACAGGGACGATGATGGAGGACTTGAAACAGGCTGGTACATGACATGACTCCAGGGAAGAGTTGAAGATTCCTGTAAATACAGGTGCTAACTCATTAGCACACTTCCTCAGGATGGAGAGAGTCACATGATCTGGGCCTGCAGATTTGTGTGTGTTCAACCCTTTGAAAAACCTGTTCACCTCCCCCTCTGTAGCTGTAAAAGCAGGGGGTGGGGGGATCTCCAAGGTGGTTAAACACTGAGTGGTATGGGAGGTAGAGGAATGTGAGTCCTTTGTTTCAAAGCGTGAATAGAAGTTGTTGAGGTCGTTAGCCAGTTTGATGTCATCTGTGGAGTGAGGCGATCTGGGCTTATAATTTGTGATCTCTTTCAAGCCCCTCCAAACTGTGGCAGAGTCATTTGCAAAGAATTGCTCTTCCAGGCGTTTGTTGTACCTAGTTTTAGCCTTTGACACCTCCCTGCTAAATCCATACTTTGCATGTCTGTAGCCCTCTTTATCTCCCTCCCTGATCATCAACACACTGGTTTCAAAAACATGATGGTTGCAACTTGTTTCTGATAGATGTGATGCTGCTGATGGATTTATGGATTCATGTGTGATTATTGACATCATTTTGCTGATGTGAGTCCCTGATTTGCTGCTGTTCTGATGTTAAAAGCTGCACTTTGAGAAGTGTTCATGTGTGATTGTTGACATCATTTTGCTGATGTGAGTCCCTGAATTGCTGCTGTTCTGATGTTAAAGGCTGCACTTTGAGAATGTTCATGTGTGATTGTTGACATCATTTTGCTGATGGATGGATGGATGCATATGGTTTTATGCAGATTTGCTGCTGTTGACATCATTTTGCTGATGTGAGTCCCTGATTTGCTGCTGTTCTGATGTTAAAAGTTGCTCTTTGAGAAGTGTTCATGTGTGATTGTTGACATCATTTTGCTGATGTGAGTCCCTGATTTGCTGCTGTTCTGATGTTAAAAGCTGCACTTTGAGAAGTGTTCATGTGTGATTGTTGACATCATTTTGCTGATGTGAGTCCCTGCTGATTTCCTGCAGTTCTGATGTGAAGTTACAGTTACTGTGTGTGTTTATGGATGAATGTGTGGTGTAATGTGTTAGCTAAGTGTTTGTAAATAAAGTTCTGTGCATGTTTATGGCCCAGTATGTCAGTCTCATGCGGTTAAATGTGTGCGCGGCGGTCCGTTAGCGGTATTTCCGCGACCTACGAACGGAATAAGGACCTACGAACGGGATGCTATTTTCACCCCCTAGGTACAACAGAATCAAGCTGCAAACGGTTCTTAGGTCCCAAACTCGTTCGTAGGTCGGGGTTCCCTGTAATTGGTTTATGTCCAGCCCCTGAGCTGCTGGCGTTCAGAGACTGTGGCCCCCTGAGCTGTTGTGTTGAATAGCCCTGGCATAAAGAGTGTTTCTTCTCAGTCTTCACAAGTCAAGTGACCTACCCAGCAGAGTTACCACGAGTATGGCTAAACCCCACTGCAGACTCTTCTCTATGGGGTATAATGAACTAAAGCCTCCAATAGAGCTGAGCGTCCTCCCTTTACGCCACTCTACGTGCGCATTCTGTGTGCACGCGTTCGCTGTTATAGCTCTTTTTTTTTTTTTAAATGCTCGCGTTTTTACTCCAAATCCTTGTTGTCATGTGAGCAGAGCTGCAGCTGTCCCCTCTGCAGCTGCACGCAGAGGGGACAAACTGAGGTCGCTGATTGGTCACTTGCTGACACGCCAACTGAAATGATTGACAGCTCGTCAGCTCAGTGAGAAAACTCTAGATGTCATGAGCAGCCCGCTGCGGTGTTCTGCTGCGGTGTTCTGCTGCGGTGTTTCTACTTTATATGTTATAAAAAGTTCTCTCAGAAATAAAAATAATAACAGGGAGCGCTTTTCCTGCAGCCCACAGTCCACCAGGGAATATTTAAAGCCTCGCGCACCCAGGTAGGACCTGAATTCATTCATTTCAGTCATCGAGTGAACGGAGGAAGAAGCGATTACTTGACTTTTGGCAAAAAAACAAAAGAAAAGGCCCGATCAGCGATAAAGAAGGGGAATTTAATTCATTTGTGTAACATACAAAACAGTCCGGCGCCGGGGAAGTTTATGGTCAGACACCGCTCAAGCGTACGCGGTCGTAAAAAAAGAGCTTTGCGCGTTTGTGCCCGAGGGGCTACGCGGGGGCTACGCTTTTGCCACAGCGTACGTACGTCGTACAGAGGCGTATAGGGAGTGCGCGCAGGTATACTGGGGGCTGGAGCCCAACACTTATAATAATATATAATAATAATCATTTCATTTAAAAGCGCCTTTCATGACACCCAAGGACACTTAACAAACCAACACAGTGAATACAGAGCAAACATTATCAGCGACAAATTGAAATATAAAATACATAAAGGATATAAAATGGAAGATAAAAATACATTTAGTAAAGTTAATGATAAGCTAGTCTAAAGAGATGTGTTTTCAGGGCAGTCTTGAACAGAGAAAGGGAGGTGGTGTTTCGAAGGTCGGGCGGTAGAGCGTTCCAGAGGTGAGGGGCAGAGCAGGTGAAGGCCCTGCTCCCCATGGTGGAGAGGCGGGCAGAGGGTACATGGAGTTGTAGTGAAGAGGAGGACCTGAGAGAGCGTGATGGGATGGAGATTTGTAGGAGGTCAGATAGATAAGGAGGGGCAAGGTTGTGGATAGCTTGAGTATTACCCAAAACAATTTTAGGTCAGTTCTACTTAAGGCTGTGTTGAAGGTGACTCACCCAGATTTTTTAATTACCTCCATTTTTGAGCCACACCCTTATCCCGCCCCGTGGCTCGTCCAACCTAGTAGCTAGAGTTGGTTCATTGACTACAGGGAAACTCACATTCACGGTCGCTCACCCTTGTCGTAGAAAGGCTATTCTTATTGATCTGGTGATTTTTAGAATCTAGGAATAAGATTACACAATGTTGTTTGTAATCAAAGCCAAGAAAACGATTAAAAACCTTCCTCTTTTGTTAAAATTGAACCAAGCTTCTCAAATCCATGAGCACACGGTTGTGAAATGACAGATCAGAATTTTATCATTTGATGCTTTGCTTTAATTAATGTTTTACAGGAGAACAGCATTATCAGCACAATTCAAAATGATTACAATAAATGTTCAGTAAAATAGATAATAAAGAGCACATTCATGGCTTAAGAGAACATTCTATTGGCTGACTGATATTCTAAGGACTGGGAGACCTCTAAGATGGCGATTTCATAGCTCCAATGAGCTGAGTTAGGGAGTGCCCAAATTCACCTTAGTGGTTCTTGAAGACTGGATCAATATTGTTCCATCGTGTTGACTCTCCGGTCCGGTTTCAGCGCTGCTTTGAGGCTATGTTAAGTTAATATAGGCGGCTAACTGGTTTGAACCAGTTTGAGCGAGTCGTAACGTATCATTTTACCACATCGCCTCAGGTTTAAAGTCCTGATTGGTTCATTTTACTCGTACGAGTCTCAATGTCCTAATTGATTGGCCCTTATACTGTCATACGAGATATGTTTACTAATGTTCAAAATGTCCCTTCTTGTTTTTTTCCTCTGAATCTGAGAAGACATCTTGTCCTTTAAAGTCATGCCTATTTAAGGGAATCTGAGAAGACATCTTGTTCTTTAAAGCTCCCAGTATACCTGCGCGCACTGCCTATACGCCTCTGTACGACGTACGTACGCTGTGGCAAAAGCGTAGGCCCGCATAGCCCCTCAGGACCTGACCGCGCAAAGCTATTTTTTTACGACCGCGCACGCTTGCTCGGTGTCTCACAATAAACGGCACAGAACTGTGTGGCCGGAAATGTGTTCACATCGAACTGGTTTTAGTGAGACACAGACTGCAGTTCCCGCTTGTTTATGAAGAAAAATGGAGGCAAGTTTTGAAGAGACGCTCTGTGAAGAGGTGAGGAAACACAGGAATTTGTACGACACCTCAATGCGAGAGTACAAAGACCTGCAAAGGAGCAAGAATGCGTGGGACGAAGTGGCTGCGACCGTGGGAAAGGACGTAGTCACTTGTAAAGCCAAGTGGAAATACTTGAGGGACAGATTTGTGAGGGCAAAGAAAAAAATGAAGAGCAGAAGTGGCGATGGGGCCAGGTCAGGTGACCCACCGATCTATCACATACTGTCCTGGCTCGACAGTTTCATAAAATGCAGAGACAGAGACCAATGTGCCTGCAGTATGTTATTTTTAAGCTACTTAATAATGTAATTAGTTAGCCAAAAGGCGTCACACTTCATAAAAAAAATATAATTGAATTATTAATCTTAAACTTCTTGAATCAGTTGTAAGATTTTCCCATCAACATTTAATCGCTCTGCATTGTGTACATGATAGGACTTCTGTAGTGTTTCCGGTGGTGTCCCATCTCCTGCATGTGACGTCCCTTCTCCTGTCTGCACCAGCAGCAGCAGCAGCTCCAACCACTGCTCACAGACACCTTCTCCGCTTATCTACAGCTCACAGACACCTTCTCCACTCATCTACAATTCCAATTCCAGCAATATCACACTGGCTCCAACAGAATATGCTTGCTCCAGTCCTGCCCCAAGACAGTCAGCTGCACCCCAACAGGAAAGCATGGAAGGAAGAGGGGATGGGCTGCTACAGCACGTTTTGGGGGAACAATTGCTGACATGATCAGAGACATTCCAAATCAGTATAAAGCCCAAGTTCGAATTAGCTTGTACCAATTGGCTTTTGACTTGCGACAAAAATTTATTACAAATGACCAGACATACACCCAGCAGCTGCAGCAAATGTAATTTTTTAAATTTTTATTAGAACTTTTTTTCTTTAGAAGTGTTCATTTTGTAGATTTGTTTGTTAGACGTGTTCCTTCTTGTAGAAGTGGTGTTTATTAAAAGTGTTCTTTTTACAGAAGTGTTGAATTCCAAAATTGTTCATTTTATAGAAGTGTTGTTTTTTTAAAGTGTTCATTTTACAGAAGTGTGGCATTTTTAAAAGTGTTCATTTTATAGAAGTGTTGTTTTTTTAGAAGTTTTAGTTTTTATAAGTTTTGTTGTTTACAAATGTTATTAAAGATGATTTTACTCAAAAATGTGTATTATGTGTTCTATGGTGCACACTGGAGTTAAGCTGGTGATAAATTGATGTTGTCTATCATGGTGCACTAAGATTCATAACTGGCTGTGATTATCGTACCCACCACTGCACCCAGTATTCACTGGTTAACTGGACATCATTATCCTCACGCAGACTCTTCCACTGGTACATTTTCATCTTTAAATCACTTCTTGGTTTGCTGCCCTCATACATCTCCTCCTACATGTCTTTGCGTGAGTGCAGCTACAGTGTGCGCTCTCAGGACATGATTACCTGCAGTGTTCCGTCAGTGAGGACTGAACTTGGAAAAAGGGCCTTCTCCTATTCCGCTCCTGCTTCATGGAATATCTTACAAAAAGATCTGAAGCTCTCGACCTTGACTTCTCTAAATGGTTTTCAGAATCTGTTGGAATCCTGGCAAAAACCAATGCAGATTTGTTCCTGTCTTTGATTTTATACATCTACCTTATAATGTTTTGCTAGTTTTTTGATACTTTGTTAAAAAAAAAAATGTATTTCTCTCTTTTTTTTTTCTCACTTTTGTTTTCTATTGTTTAAGGAAATTCTACCATTGCTGTTCATCGTTCTTTAGTTTTAGCAGGTCGCTTTCGTAAATGAGCCCATGAGGCTCAATAAGATTTACCTGACTAAATAAAGGTTGAATGAATTGAATGAAAAAATAAAATTCCCCCTATTTATGTACCAGATGTTATTTGTTTTAAAATCTCAAAGTAATTTACTCTAATGCAAATGCTAATTATCCTTCAAACAAACTGATGAACAGATGAATGTTGGTATCAATTTATTGATAGGCAATCACACATTCAACCTTCCTCTTCTTATTGTGGCCTGTTGCCAGGGCACAGCACCATGTGGGGATGAGAAGAAGTCACACAGGTTGTTCCTCACTGCATAGGCAGTTCTTCCAGCATTCCTTGTGGCAGTTGGTCTTCTTAATGGAGTCTCCAGATCGTTTCCTGTAACCTACCTCCATTCTCCTATACGGATGGGAAACAAGAAAAGAAGTCTTTAGAGTGGGTGGGGTGTATTGTACTCTTCAGATGAGCTATGTGAGTTTGTGCATGATTACCTGGTAAGATGTCTCCTGATGGCGTGTCAGTGTCCACATAGTTTGTGGGGATGTACTGCCTGCGGTCGTCATTGTAGGCCAACCAGTTGTGTAGTGCCACACATGCTTTTTACCACATGGACAGTTTTGGCTGGATTATATTCCATGGGGCGGCCGAACACCCTCAATTTGGATGACAAGATGCCAAAAGCATTCTCGATTGTTCTCCGAGCCCTGCTGTGGCGGTAGTACACCAAATGCGCCCCTGATAGCAAACGGATTCCGGACCGGATCCGTTCCGGATCTACCGTAGGATCCGAAACGGATGCTTAAAACGGATCCGGATCGGAGTCCACTTGCACAGCGGATCGGATCCGATTCGGATCCGGATCACAGATCCAGATCGGATATGGTCCGGACCCTATCCGGATCCACTCATTAAAGAGGGTTTTTGGGTACATCCGGCCCGGATCCGTTTTGGACCCGTTCATGGAATGTTTCATCCGGCCCGGATCCGTTTTGGACCCGTTCATGGAATGCTTCATCCGGCCCACATCCGTTTATGTTACTCATATCGGAGGTGGACTAATTTGGTCCAGAACCTTTATTTATCATGAATTGAGAGAAGTAGCTAAAAACTTGTATACCAGCTCCAAAAAGACTCCATACATCTAACCAGTTTAACATTGAACACATGAAAATAATTTATTGTGAAGCTGCAAAAGACCTAAAATTGGGTTCTGAGTATATTTACAGTTTTGAGGCTGCACAATGGCGCAGTTGGTAGTACTGTTGCAGGTGTTAAAAT
This sequence comes from Garcialebias charrua, assembly GCA_038048925.1. Taxonomy (NCBI): domain Eukaryota; kingdom Metazoa; phylum Chordata; class Actinopteri; order Cyprinodontiformes; family Rivulidae; genus Garcialebias; species Garcialebias charrua. The sequence goes on along the minus strand of JBBPBX010062007.1, from coordinate 2,850 downwards.
CCCAGCCAGATGTCTTTCTGCATGTGTTTGCATGTTCTCCGTGTACATGCATGGGTTCTCTAGGTACTTCATCTCGTCTGTTATCCACAAACTATGCTGTACTGTTCTCCCTACTCTATACCAGGACAAAACGAAGCCCCTTTTTTTCATTTATCAAGACTTTAAAGTTTTCACTTTTTAACCCAGGAAAGTTAGTTAACAGAACTCAAAAATTTAAGTACAAGATGAGACATTTTTAAAGGTAACAAAAATCAATTTTTATTAGTTTGTTGCCCTTGATCCAAGTACAGAATACATGTACGGTACTCAGAAATGTTGACTTTGTATTAATCAAAGCACATGAAACAAAACTTACAAAAAATCTCAAGCAGCTGATAATGTTTAAATACATCAAGTAGAACAAACTTGAAATGACTACACTGTTAAAATAAATAGGGTGGTTAAACTTAAAACCTTGAGTTCAAAAGCTGCCTTAAAAACAAGTTAACGCAACTTCAAATGTTTTTTTTCCAACTTAGGATGGCAAGCTAGAAAAGTAGCCCAATTTATGATGTCATTGTTTAAATATGATACCATAAGTTGAAATGACTAACTATAGAACATTATTCATTCTCCAAAAATTGAGTACTGGTACTCTTGTCAAGTAAAATTACAATCATATTCTATTTGAACTCAAATAACTAAGTTATACCCTTGTTTAATTAATGTTTACCGGTACTTGTTGTATGAACTTCATACTCTGAGTTTAAACAACTTGCAAAGTTACACTATCCATTCATAAAAACTTGTTTTCATTTGTTAAAGTAACAAACAATTACTGTATACCCAATATATACTTTCAACTCTCATGTTAAAGTTAAACTGACATACCAATTCCCTTTTTGAATTCATTTAACTCAAGATTTTAAGGCAGCAATTGAACTTAAAAAAGCAATTTAAGTAAACTAACATTTCCAAATATTGTTCCCTGTCTCCACTAAGAATGCCAAGTTCACCATTTTCCTAAAAATAATTACACCAAATATGCTTCCATTTCAAATATGAAATATTAATTTTTATCTTTCTCTATCAAATACAGATGAGACCAGCCTTAAATCAAGTGTAAAAGAAAACATTTGTCCAAGACAAGCAGAAGTGTTGACATTTATTGGAGGACCGAAACTGACAAATAAAAACAGAAATACCATATGTATATACAGCATATATATACATACATACATACATACATATATATATATATACACACATACATACATACATACATACATATATATATGCATGCACTTAAAAGGCTCCAATTAATTAAGAACTTTTGTTTTATAAATTTAATAGACCATCTATAATGTCCATATTTTTAACACAATTTCCAGTTTACTGTACACTGTATTCTAAAAAAAGAGAAGAAAATGTCCTTACTTTTATGGAAGGGGTGTTGCAGGGGAGGGAGAAAGGCTTATTGGGAGGGACTTGCAGAAGTTGCAGGTGAGTGAGGAGGGGCAAGTGAGTGAGGAAGGGCAGGTGAGTCCAAAATGGCAGCTGAGGTGGAGGGGCAAGTGATGCAGAAGGTGATGTTGATGCTGGTGCAGGTGAGTGAGGAGGGGCAGGTGAGTCCAAAATGGCAGCTGAGGTGGAGGGGCAAGTGATGCAGAAGGTGATGTTGATGCTGGTGCAGGTGAGTGAGGAGGGGCAGGTGAGTCCAAAATGGCAGCTGAGGTGGAGGGGCAAGTGATGCAGAAGGTGATGTTGATGCTGGTGCAGGTGAGTGAGGAGGGGCAGGTGAGTCCAGAAAGGCAGCTGAGGTGGAGGGTACTGGTGATGCAGAAGGTGCTGGTGAGTGAAGAGAGACAGGTGAGTCAGGAGAGGCAGCCGAGTTAGATATATAAAAAAGAAATAAAAAAGTCCTTACCTTTATGGAGGGGCAGGTGATGCAGAAGGTGCTGGTGAGTGAAGAGGGACATGTGAGTCAGGAGAGGCAGCCGAGTTATATAAAAAATAAAAATAAAAATGTTACCTTTATGGAGGGGCAGGTGATGCAGAAGGTGCTGGTGATGCTGGAGGGTCAGGTGATGCAGAAGTCGCTGGTGGTGCTGCTACAGGTGAGTGAGGAGGGGCAGGTGAGTCCAGAAAGGCAGCTGAGGTGGAGCTCCCTGATCTGCTATACTCTTGGGCACGCGCCCAGCCTGAGCAAAGACAAACGCTTAATAAATTACTGTCAAATTCAGAATACAGTTTAATGTGTAATATAATCTTAATTTAATCTTTAATCTAAATACAGTATAAATCCTGAGAAAACAGACCAGTCATCAATTCAGTTTGTCACGACTTAAAGGTTTAGTATGTAATTTCTGGAACACGCTGGAACTTAGGAAAATTTTGAACAGAGACACGTTTCTGGTCCCTCCTCTGAGGCTTGCTCTTGCCCTAGCTCTGCTGAAATTCAAATTCAAGCTCTGTTTTTATTGGCTGATTCAAATTCAAGCTCTGTTTTTATTGGCTGGTTACAAAATCTGTTTTTATTGGCTGGTTAACGGTGGGTCACTGTGGCTTTTTAGAAATGCTTTTAGAGAAGCAAGGGGACAATAGTTTTTTTCAGAGATTACTTGTCTAAAATCAGTATGTCAGGAGGTAGTGACAGAGTGAAGAAATATGTTAAAAATATATTGTTAGAAAAGTTAAATACTGAACCTTTAAGGTTTGAACAAGGGGAAGTCCTTAAAGGTCCGCTGACATGATTAGTTTACTATTCATAAAATTGCTCAAAATATATCGTTTTTGCAAACAAAATGATAAATCACTTTAATTTTGCTTTAAAGGTGATTTTGAACTTCAAGCCGTGTTTAATCATGGGAA
>JBBPBX010062005.1:0-14871 GCA_038048925.1 Garcialebias charrua | reverse complement strand
CTGGCCAGAGCAGACCGTCAGGACTTCATGTGGAGAGACGAGGCCATGCTGGGCCCAGGAGCTGGACTCAGATAAAACAGGGAAATAAACATTTCAACACTTGTTTGTCTGTCTTCATGCAGAGTGGAGATGGGATCTTAAAACTGATAGACATGTAAAAAGTTCAGTTCTGACAAAAGAACAGTTTGGGTAAAGAGAATTTACTAAATATTTGACAGAATTTATGACAGATTTAAGACCCAAAGACAGAAAATATGAGTTTAACGGACCTACAACACAAACCAAAAACACATACGGGGGGCTTCAAAAAAACAAATACCTTCACTGAAATATACGGTATTCGCTTTTTTTCTTTTTTTAATGCATAATTTTTATTTTGTTTTTTCAATCTTCCTTTGACCATTATTTCCTTATTGTGCGCACCATCATTTTTTTATTCTTTATATTATTTATTTGAGGACATGTGTTTATGATTTGATGTTGATTGTGACAGATGTGAAGATATATTTATGTGATGCTGAAAAAAGGCTGAAGTTTGACATCATATCTGGACATGTGAACTAACCTAAAGATCTTATTGTGGGAGTAAAATTTAAAAAGGTTTTTATCACACACAGTCAGCCATATCTTTGGATTATGTTCACAGTAACATTTATGATGTCTTACTTGGTTCTTGTGCCATTTTGTGTTCATGCCAAAGTTTATGTTACAGTATGTTACACATTTTCATTCATGTTATTTAAATTTGTCTTGTGTTTGGGATGCGGAATAAAAGATTTGTTTAATTCCCGTCTGACATGGAAGTTTCTCCTTTTAACATCACATTCTGTTATAAATTATAAAAGTGAAAATTCTGCTGTGACAGCTCAAAATGTGCTGCTAGTTAAAGCTGAAATATCTGTTTAATAATTTTCATCCATTCACAAGATAATGGATGGATGGACGACCCGAAAAGGAAAGAGACAGGTAAAGATATACGTGCTTCTTTTCGGGCCGTGGGGGTCACTGGTGCCCATGTCCAGCATTAACTGTATTAGCGGTGGGGACACCTGGACAGGTCTCCAGTCCATCACAGGGACACATAGAGACAAAAGAGACAAACAACCATTCACTCTCTCTCTCACCTAGAGACAATTTAGAGTTTCCAGTCAGTAACATGCATGTTTTTTGGTCTGTGGGAGGAAACGAGTACCAGGAGAAAACCCACGCAGCACGGAGAGAACATGCAAACTGTCTGGGATTTGGAAGGTCTCTCTTGAAAATGAGTTATCGTGGCTCAATGAGACTACCTGGATAAATAAAGGGTACCAGTAAATGAATTTTTTTTTTAAACTGGGTGCTTGTTGAGAGGCGGTAGCTCTACTAATCAAGCCAACGTGCTGCCCTGTTTTAATAATTTGTTTTACAAATATTTTATGTATTAATAATTAATGTATCCATAAATGGCAGAATAATACACAATTACCCTATATAAACTCATACACAAAAGTCTTAAGAAAAAGAAAATTCAACATCCTTACTGTTCTAAGTTTTATGTATCAGGACATAATTTTTTCTGACCTGCACTAGGTTCTAAAATGATTCAATTCAAAAGAAAAACCACAACATGTTCTACTGTGTCATTAATTCTTTAAAGCCATCAAAAACTGGTCCCAACAGTTTGTAGAACCCCTTTTTGCCGCAATAACTCAGTAGTGTTTTTTTGTAGGACTCTTCAAGTCAAGGTTCTTTATTGTCATCAGCACCACATGTGGTACATGCGGTGTAACAAAATTTTGTACACAGGGTCCCAATTACATCCAACAAAAATATAAATTGTAAAGAAAAACAATAATAATATCTAAGATATGAATTGTAAAAGAGCTATACTTATATAGTGCCTTTCTATCTTTTGAAGACACTCAAAGCACTTTACAACAATCTGTGTCTCATTTACCCATTCACACAGCACTCTACTAGATCTCTACAAAGCTGATGAGCAAATCATTCTAAAGAGACTAATCAGAGCTTTGTCACATTCATACACTGATGAGACACACATCAGAGACAATGAGGGGTTCAGTGTCTTGCCCAGGGACACTTTGGCATGTGACTGACTGCTGGTGGATTCGAACCCCTAACTCTTGCATTGGAGGATGACTGCTCTAACCACTCAGTCAAAGCCATCCTTGAACTAATGATCTAAGAAATACGCTAAAACTAAGAATACATTAAGCACTAATAGTACAAAAATAATACGCCGAATAACAGCAGCACGAACACGAGTCTGTGTGTGAGCAGATGAGGACTGATAAACACAGCAGCATGAAATAAATCAGCAGCATGGATATTCAGGAGCACTTCTCAACAATCAAGTGATTTTTTTCACATTGATAATCCTGATTAGATATTCATGAGTCTAAAAGCTTCAGGGTAGAAGCTGTTCTTCAGTCCAGTGGTTCTAAACTTAATGCTCCTCAACCACCTTCCTGAGGGGAGAGGGGCAAAAAGTGAGTGTGCTGGGTGAGTGGGGTCCTTTATGATGCAGATGGCTCTCTTCCTGCATCTGGAGGTGTAGATGTCTGTGATGGTGGGGAGACTGACTCCAACATCTTCTGTGCAGCCTTCACCACTCTCTGCAGAGCTTTTCTTTCTGCAGCTGTGTAGCCTCCATGCCACACATTGATGCTGGAGCACAGGATGCTCTCCACTGCACACCCGTAGAAGGAGGTGAGGACTGAGCTTCCCAGACCAGCTTGCCTCAGCCACCCGAGGAAGGAGAGTCCCTGATGAGCTTCTTGATCAGGCTGGTAGTGTTGTTGCCTCAGCTGAGGTTGTCATTAAAGTGCACATCCAAGTACTTGTAGCTGGAGACCACTCCTACTGCAGATTTGCCTATATTGGGGGGTGGGGTGTAGGTGTTTTTGTTCCATCTGAAGTCCACAGCCATCTCCTTCGTCTTCTTCACATTGATGTGAAAGTTGTTCTTCCTGCACCAGCTCTGCAGGTGTTCCACCTTCTGCCTGTAGCTGGACTCATCATTGTTTGTGATGCATCCAACCACTGCTGTATCATCTGCAAACTTTACAATATAACAGCCTGGATGGGTAGGTATGCAGTTATACATGACAAGAGTGAACAGGAAGGGGCCTCAACACATAGCCCTGGGGAGAGCCAGTGCTGAGGGTTATGGTGGATGAGGGTCCTTCTGCTCCAGGTGGGTGAGAATAGTGCAGACCGCAAAGAAGATTATATCCATTGTTGATCGTTTCTTTTTGTATGCATACTGGTGAAGGTCCTCGCTAATGTTGATGGTTGTTTCGGTGTGGGTCATGATCAGTCTTTTGAAGCATTTAGCGACTATCGTGGTGAGGGCTACTGGCCAGTAGTCATTCAGACCAGTCACTGCAGAGCTCTTAGGAACTGGAATAACGGTGGAGGTCTTTAGGCAGGTGGGAACTGTTGCAGGGTAAGGGAGGAGTTAAAGATGTCGGCCATTACCTCGTATATCTGATAGGCACAGTCTTTCAGCACCTTCCCTGGGATGTTGTCATGGTCAGTTGCTTTGTGAGGATTGATCTTCCTTAAGGTACTCCTTACTTCAGTTGAGGTCACGTTGAGAAACTCCTCTTCCAGTGGTGAGGTAAGTCTGGTGCTCGGAGGTCTATTCAAGTCTTCAAAGCGTGTGTAGAACTTGGTGAGGGCATCAGGCCGTGATGAGTCCCTAGGGCATTGTGCACCTCTGCCTTTATAATCTATTATACACTTAATGCCCCTCCACATACTCCGTGGGTCTTGTAAGGTGAATTGACCCTGGAAAGCTGGTGCCGATATCAGAAAGCATTGAAAACTGCTAAATCACAATACTTCTCTGATATCATTGCTGCAAACTCTCGCAATCCTCGAGTTCTGTTCTCCACCCTAAACTCTGTTCTCCACCTCACTCACCCCTGGAAGCCTCGACTGATCTGTGCGAGAACTTCCGACATTTCTTTTTAGATAAAGTTGCAACCACCCGGGCTCTCATTTCTCCTCCATCCCACAATCCATCCATCCCACCTCAATCTGTTGCTGTATTTGACCATTTTGAACCAGTCTGTCCGCTCTAGAGCAGGTCATGTGCAACCTGAAACCATCTGGTTCCCCCTTCGATGTGGTCCCCCCTCGACTCCTAAAGGAGGTTTTTCACACTCTGGGTCCCTCCATTCTCTCTATTGTTAATAGCAGTCTATTCTCGGGTGTGGTGCCAAAATCATTAAAACATGCTGCTGTTCAACCCCTCTTGAAAAAACCAAACCTCAACCCTTCAGTAGTTTCTAACTTCAGGCCTGTCTCCAGACTCCCATTTATTTCTAAACTTCTAGAGAAAATAGTTGAGTCCCAGCTAAAGTGCTTCCTGGAGGATCACGCTATCCCCGAGCTATTCCAATCTGGCTTCAAATCCCTCCATAGCACTGAGACTGCCTTACTGAAGGTTTTTAACGACATCTTCCTATCCACAGACACCAGTGATTCTGTGCTGCTTGTCCTGTTGGACCTCACATCCGCTTTCGACACTATCGACCATGAGATCCTCATTGCTAGGTTGGAGCAGTGGGTGGGCATCACAGGGTCAACCCTGAACTGGTTCAGATCCTACCTCTCTGACAGATCCTTTGGTGTTTCCATCAATGGTTTTAGTTCTGCAGTGGCAGCTCTTAAATGGGGGGTTCCGCAGGGGTCCATCCTGGGTCCTCTCTTGTTCTCCTTATACCTGCTGCCACTCGGTGCTATTTTCCGGAAACACAACATACCCTTCCACTTCTACGCCGATGACTGTCAAATTTACTTTCCCCTAAGACAAAATGGTACATGCTCTATTCAACCTCTGCTCGACTGCCTGGCTGACATCAGGGACTGGATGGCTTTACATTTCTTAAGTTTCAACGATAAGAAGTCTGAAGCCATATTGTTCCTTCCCAATGACACAACCTCGAACCACTGCATCGACCTCTCTGCTCTACCCCTGTCTGAAAAACAAAAAGTCACAAATCTGGGAGTGATAATGGATCCTTCCATGAAACTCAACAGTCATGTAAACATGATCGTTAAATCCTGTTTTTTCCAGCTGAGGCGACTGTCTAAGCTGAAGCCCATATTATCAAAAAATAACCTGGAGACAGTGATTCACGCATTCATTACATCTAGGCTTGATTACTGCAATTCACTTCTGCTTGGCGTCAGTCAGGCCTCCATTGCACGATTACAACTGGTCCAGAACGCAGCTGCCCGATTTTTAACCAGTACACGCAAAGGTGAGCACATTACACCAGTCTTGGCCTCCCTGCACTGGCTACCGGTTCATCTTAGAATCCAATTCAAAATTCTCATGTACATCTACAAATCACTGAACAGCCTCGCCCCCGCCTATCTCTCAGATCTGATCCCATATGTCCCTCCACGTCCTTTGAGGTCAGAGGACCGGGTACTTTTAGCAGTTCCAGAAACTCGTCTTAAGCGCAGAGGTGACAGGGCGTTCTCTGTAGCTGGCCCAAGACTCTGGAACGAGTTACCGTTGCTCATCAAACAGGCCCCCTCCCTCTCAGTTTTCAAATCCAGGTTAAAAACTCACTACTATTCTGTTGCCTTCAATACCCGCTGATTGGTGTTTGATCATTTTATTTTTGATCTGCAGTGTTTTTATGTTTTTCGTGTTGTACTTCATTGTCTGTGGTGCCTGTTGCTTGTTTGTTTGTTCAGCACTTTGGTGTGGACTTGTTCCTGTTTAAAGTGCTTTATAAATAAAATGGTATGGTATGGATCCTCTGTGCATATGTAGTTTTGGCCTTATTAATACCACCACCCAGCTCTATCTAGAAATGCGCCGCTCAAGGTGGTTGCATGTTGGAGTAGCTCTTTTACTTTCTGTAAGAGTGTTGCTCCCTCTGGTGGTCTTCTCCTTCCACACATCACCTTCCTTGCATGTACTGTATTCTTGTCTCTCTGGTTTGTGTCGTCTCGTTCTCAGGTGTTTATGATTATGGATAATTAGTCTGTGTATATTAGTATGCATTTGTGTGCATGTCTTTGTCGGGTCATTCATCTTCCTACCTGGTGTGTCGTGTATTTGCAGCTCCTTGGTTTTTGTGAGTACAACTTCTCATGTTGAAGTTTTTGTATTAAGCCACAGTTGAGCTTTTGAGTTTTTGGTATTAAAGTATTTTTGACTTTTTACCTCGTGTCTCTGAGTGTCCGTCTGCACTATTGGACTCACCCCTCCCACACCACGCTGGATCATAACAGTAATGGCCCGACCTAAACAGTGAGTCCAACGGACGGAACTTCCAGAGGCAGAANCTTCATTGTCTGTGGTGCCTGTTGCTTGTTTGTTTGTTCAGCACTTTGGTGTGGACTTGTTCCTGTTTAAAGTGCTTTATAAATAAAATGGTATGGTATGGATCCTCTGTGCATATGTAGTTTTGGCCTTATTAATACCACCACCCAGCTCTATCTAGAAATGCGCCGCTCAAGGTGGTTGCATGTTGGAGTAGCTCTTTTACTTTCTGTAAGAGTGTTGCTCCCTCTGGTGGTCTTCTCCTTCCACACATCACCTTCCTTGCATGTACTGTATTCTTGTCTCTCTGGTTTGTGTCGTCTCGTTCTCAGGTGTTTATGATTATGGATAATTAGTCTGTGTATATTAGTATGCATTTGTGTGCATGTCTTTGTCGGGTCATTCATCTTCCTACCTGGTGTGTCGTGTATTTGCAGCTCCTTGGTTTTTGTGAGTACAACTTCTCATGTTGAAGTTTTTGTATTAAGCCACAGTTGAGCTTTTGAGTTTTTGGTATTAAAGTATTTTTGACTTTTTACCTCGTGTCTCTGAGTGTCCGTCTGCACTATTGGACTCACCCCTCCCACACCACGCTGGATCATAACAGTAATGGCCCGACCTAAACAGTGAGTCCAACGGACGGAACTTCCAGAGGCAGAAGATGACGGTTTCCGCTCGAAAGGAGCAGCCGTCATAAACGTGGTCCCTGCAGCTGCAGTTCCTGCGGCCGCTCTCATGCCTGCTGCAGTCTCCGTAGTTTTTCAACCTCTTGCAGTCTCTGTTTCATTCAGTACAAGGATCACACCCAGTTCAGACTTTATTTTTCTCACCTGCCCGTTCTGTTTTCTCCTCGCCGTCTGGTCCCGGAGCGCGCCGCTGAGGTTTCGCCGTCTGCAAAGGTCTTGCGCCGCTGTCGCCTCTACGCCTTCAGGGGGTCCCCGCGCCGATGATGACGCCTCTACTGTCTTCGGAGGGTCTCCGCGCTGGTGTCGCCTCTGCTTCGTGGGTGCTCGCGCCGCTGATGCCTCGGCGTCTACGGGGGTTCACGCGCTGATGACGACTCTACTCGCTTCGGAGGGTCCTCACGCCGCTGGAGCCTCGACGTCTGCAGGGGTTTCCCGCGCCAGGTGATGCCTCTACTGTCTTCGGAGGGTCCTCACGCCGGTGACGTCTCTGCTGCAGAAGGTCCTCGCTCTTCCGACGCCTCCACATCGATGGGGGGTCTCCACGTCGATGACGTCACCACGTCGATGACGTCACTACGTCCGTTGACATTTCTACGTTTTGACACTTGTTAGTTTTCTGGGTTTAGTCTGTGTTTAGGTCTGGTTTAGGTTTTTGCAAGTTTGGCTTTGTGTTTAGCTTTTTGTCCCTTGTCCTGTTCCCCTGTCCCTGTGTTTTTTCCTTCGTGCCCGCCCTGGTTGCTGGGAGTGTTCCTTGGGGACGCCTGGGGGCGTCTTTGAGGGGGAGGTACTGTAAAAGTGTGGCTCCCTCTGGTGGTCGTCTCCTTCCGCCCATCACCTTCCTTGCATGTATTCTTGTCTCTCTGGTTTGTGTCGTCTCGTTCTCAGGTGTTTATGATTATGGGTAATTAGTCTGTGTATATTAGTATGCATTTGTGTGCATGTCTTTTTCGGGTCATTCATCTTCCTACCTGTTGTGTCGTGTTCTTTGCAGCTCCTTGGTTTTTGTGAGTACAACTCCTCATGTTGAAGTTTTTGTATTAAGCCACAGTTGAGCTTTTGAGTTTTTGTTATTAAAGTATTTTTGACTTTTTACCTCGTGTCTCTGAGTGTCCGTCTGCACTATTGGACTCACCCCTCCCACACCACGCTGGATCATAACACTTTCATTCTGAGATTTTGCTTTTAGAAACTATAATTCATATTTTTCTGGATGTAAATCACGTTTTTTGGATGATTGTTTCCTCTGGTATTCGATGCTATGCAACTGAAAGGATTTTTACTGAAACTTTTTTAGTTTTGGACATTTGTTATGATGCGTAACCATGGCAAGAAGGTAGTTTTCTACAACCAACAGCAGCTGAAGACCACTCCTACTGCAGATTATCTGAAAAGCTCAAATAATATCTCAACTACAGCCCCAAATCTCAAATGAGTTGAAAAGGATGTTCTGTAGATGCATTCTCATCTACCTGCTGTGCTCGAGTGCCTGACCACTGAGATCCTGGAAATAGAAGGAAACACGGCCCATGACAGCGGAAGGACAGGACCGTCCCTTGGCACCTACAACTGGCTGTCCGCAGTAATGAGGAGCTCAGCAGGCTGCTTGGAGGAGTGACCATCGCTCTGGGAGAAGTTCTGCCCGGTATTCGGGCGGTCCTACAGCCCAGGTGAACCGAGAGGCCAGCCAAGTCTGGGTGGATGGAACAGACGGCATCTGCAGCCAGTTTCTTATGATCCACTTTGGGATGGACCTTTACAAGAGATCCTTCCTGTATACAGCCATCAGTATCTATAACATCTCAATGAAATAAAGAGTTACAACAACAAATTAAAGCTGCAAGCAGCATTGAGGCCCTCACAGCAAAGCGCCGCTCCGACCTTATTGTGGCGACCGCGGGAGCTCCAGCTAATCCGCCCGGTCGCTATCTCGAATGCTCTCATGCCTATCCTGCACCCGTTCACCAGGGTGCGCATTTGCCAAATCTTCTAAATCACCTGCAAACTAAAGAGCTCCAGAAACGCCTCCCAGTTGCAATGGTGAACGCTTCCATTCCATTCCAGCACAAGTCCACCAGAGTGCGCACTCCACCCATACCAGTACGAGTCCAGCTGCAAGCCTTCCAAATTTGGCTGAAATGCAACTTTCCAGACAGGAATTTTTGGGATTTCCTTTTTTTGTGGCTAATGTTTGATGAGCACATCCATTAGGCTTTTCCACAAGCCATATGTGGTAATCAACAGTTAGCGAATACAGTGTCAGTCTTATATGTTACACAGGACCAAGCTGGAAAAGTCACTCAATAATCGTGATTTTCTTGTGTGAGTGGGCGGGGCTTAGGTGATGTCATGGACCCACAATACCAATTTGTCTCGAAGTGCTCATTGATCTAGTACAAAAATCTGGTGCAGATGGGATTATGTATCACTGAGATAGGGGGCGCACTGGAGTCAAATTTTCAACCACAATACTAATGTGTATAAAAGTGCTCACTGATGAAGCACAATAAATCTGGTGCAAATCGTTTGATGTATCACTGATCTGTAACTGTTGGAGTAATGTAAGGGGTGCACTTGAGTCAAATGTTATATAACTACAGTATATCAATGTGTTTAGAAGTGCCCACAGATGACGCACAATAAATCTGGAACAGATCAGATGGTCTATCATTGACATATAACAGTTTGAAATATGTATGGGGCGCACTGGAGTCAAAAGTGAAATAACAATAGAAATGTGTGGAGAACTCACTGATGACGTACAATAAATCTGGTTCATATTGGATGATAGATCACTGATCTGTAAGTCAGTGACGTGCGGTGAGGTTCATGGCTGGTGAGGCACTGTGCAGTTATTTTTCATATGTATAACAAAAAACAGACAAAAAAATGTTCTCCATGTTTTGGCTTCTGTCTGCCATAGCTTCTTCTGCGCTTTGGATACTTATTTGGATACTTATATTTTCTTCTTTTATAATACATGCCACCATTGCACGATTACAACTGGTTCAGAATGCAGCTGCCCGATTTTTAACCAGCACACGCAAAAGAGAGCACATTACACCAGTCTTGGCCTCCCTTCACTGGCTACCGGTTCATCTTCGAATCCAATTCAAAATTCTCATGTATGTCTACAAATCGCTGAACAGTCTCGCCCCCGCCTATCTCTCGGATCTGATACACCCATATGTCCCTCCACGTGCTTTGAGGTCAGAGGATCAGGTACTCTTAATAGTTCCAGAAACTCGCCTTAAGCGCAGGGGTGACAGGGCGTTCTCTGTAGCAGGCCCAAGACTCTGGAACGAGTTACCGCTGCTCATCAAACAGGCCCCCTCCCTCTCGGTTTTCAAATCCCGGTTAAAAACTCACTACTACTCCATTGCTTTCAATGCCAGCTGATTTATATTTGATCGTTTTACTTATGATCTGCAATGTTTTTATGTTTTTCGTGTTGTACTTCATTGTCTGTGTTGCCTGTTACGTGTTTGTTTGTTCAGCACTTTGGTGTGGACTTGTTCCTGTTGAAAGTGCTTCATAAATAAAATGGTATGGTATGGTACATGAACCCTACAGAGTTTATTTGCCATTTGATTGGCAGCAGTTGACGGGTTGTGTTTAAAATCTCATATCAGCAATCTTTACACATACAAACTGTAGCACAAAAAACACATTTAATTTGGAGAAAAAAATATTTTAGTCTTACCTTTACTTATAAATTAAATTAAACTATAACAGAATCTATTTTTATTTTACAGAAAAGAGCTGTGAGAATTATTACAAGAAAGCCTTACTGTCATCCATCTAATACTGTATATTATTTAAACAACTCAAAGTACTGAAGTTTTATGATTTGGTGGACTATAATATTTTGTTAGTAATAGAACCCTCAAGTGTATTTTGTTAAGAGAGAAAGCTGCTTAGTCTAAAGGGAAGTGAAATTTTTGCAAAGCCCATGTACAGAACTAGTTTAAAGGGACGGTTTATTTCAATACAGGGAGCTAAATTGTGGAATGGTTTTGGAAATGATGTTCAGAATGTAAACTCTGTGCTTATGTTTAAAAAATGATCAAAACTAAATTGTTAACAAAATACTAAAACTTTTAGTTAAGTGTTTAATGTTCTAGATGTTTGTAGATTGTGAAAATTCACTCTTTTTGCTCTGTTACTTATAGATAATTATTGTTTTAATTGATTGTTTGAACTTGTTTTGTTTATGAAAAAGGGGAAGATAAAATAAGATTTCTTCGTATTCTTTCATATAATATGTGATATGGTTTTTTTCTTTTCCTTCTGGTTTTTAATGTAAAATGAGTAAAAAAATAAAAAAATAAATGAAGTCCATGCCCACTTCTTTTGAACAAAAGCGTCAATGGCTTTTTTCTAGAAGTCTTCCTTGTCGGCTTTCAGTTTTAAAAGTCTCTGCCTCCATGGAGATCAGAAGAAAGCCTTCCTCGATCAGAAATGTAATCCGCCATTGCGAAATTATAGCCAATCAGGAGAAAAAAATAACTGAATCACTGCACTCTCCTTACATTAAACTGTAGCGCTTCACTTCCTCCTGCAGTGCTCCACTGCAGGAGGCTCAAGCAGGATGGGCTCACTAGCCCCGCCTCCTCCTCCATGCGGCTTGCCTCGCACTGCACTTTTTATCACTGTTTTATGATCGCTCAACAGTCAACACACATACAGTTTTAGACAAAAACACTAGACATTATATCCACCAGCTAAACTATAGAAATGTAATTTATATAGCAAAAGTATTTGGACAATTTAATACATAAAAGAGGCAGGAATACGAGCTCACACTGCATGAAGCACAGTCAGCCGAGTGATTGAGCAATCGGGTGAAGCGGAGCTGCTGGTGCCTCTCTACGCACGTCTGCTCATCTCTTGTCAGTATTTGAACGCTAAATAAGAAAAATCGGTGATTTTGAATGAAAAACAACTTAAAACTGGTTTAGTTTTAAGTAAAACTCAATTCAACTCAACTCAACTCAACTTTATTACAGTATTAGGTCCCCGAGGGGCAATTCATTTACAGCAGGTAATGGTAATAGTAGTGAGATAGCTAACAAATTCATTCATACAAACTAGAATATTAAACAGGATAAAAGAATAAAAAAGTATAAAAAAGTACCTCCATTACGGATTAAAATACAAGAGACATTTCAGAGGGTACAACTTAAAAAAAGCAAATAGTTCTTCCTTAAAAACATTTAGTAAGATTCATGATAAGAATACATAGGAATGAGATGATCTTTAAAACTATTTTTTGTTTAAAAAACCAATGGCTGAGGGGATAAAAGAGTTTTTTAATCTATTTGTTCTACACTTTGGTAGGCCGTATCTTCTACCTGAAGGCAGCAGATTGAACTCAGCTTGTAGGGGATGAGTGGGATCTGCCAAGATTTTTCTAGCCTGAGATATAGATCTGGACTTGTAAAGATCCAAGATGCCATTCAATTGAATCCCTATTATTTTCCCGCATTCTTTAATAACACACTGTAAACAATTTTGGTTTTTTAAGTTCATCAGCCCAAACCAACAAAGAAACGAAAAAGTGAGAACAGATTCTATAAAACAACTGTAGAACATTTTCATGAAAGTACAGTCAACATTTAAACTCCTTAGTTTCCTGAGGAAATGCATCCTTTGATGGGCTTTCCGACATATTACATCTGACTGAGACTCAAATTTCAATTTATTATCCATGACAATATAAATGACTTATAAATAAGTTTATAGTACAAATCAAAGGATAAATACAGTAATTACATTTATTTTTTCAATTTACATTTTTTTATTTCCATGATGACAGGTGAGGCGTGGCCTCACTTGCCTCCCCTGATTGCACGTCACTGCTGTAAGTGTTGGAATAATGTATGGTGCACACTGGAGTCATATGTTAAACCAGAATATAAATGTGTGTAGAAGTGCTCAGTGATGAAGCACACTAAATCTCGTCCAGATCAGGGGCCTCATGTACAAAGACTTGCGTAGATTACTTACTGAAAAGTCACGTACGGACAAATCCAGAAAAGTGTCCACGCACAAAAAAATCCAGATTTATCAAACTGTGCGTACACCGGTATCCACGCACATTCCTTATGTACAACACAATCAACGTGGAATTCAGCGCACATGAGAGAGTGGCCGACTCCGCCTTTGACACGCCTCCGTATGAATATGCAAAGTCATTCAAATATGCCATGCACGACAGGAATGTCGTCTCTGCTCCATTGCAAATCATGTCGGAACGTGGAAAAAAGAGGAACTTCACGGACTGTGAACAGGAATCACTTCTGAGTGAGGCAGAGAAGCACGGAAAAAGGTTTTATTCGGCACGCCTAGCGCAAAACATACCATCCACTTTTAAACAAGAAGTTGACCCATCTGCTCTAACATGCCTGTATAGGTTAGTGGTGAGCGCGCCCGCCCTTCGTCCCAAAGGTCGTGAGATCGACTCCCCCTTGGTACAACGTTTTTTTTTTCATTCCAGATTTAAAGAACACAGGACAACTATTTAATAAAACAACAAGAAATAGAACAATACATGAAATGAAAGGAAGCAGACGATTTCTTGTTTTGTAAATAGTTTTCATGTGTATTTAAATCTGGAACGAAAAAAAAAAGAGAAACGTTGTACCATGCGAGATTCGAACTCATGACCTTTGGAACTAAAGGCAACCGCGCTACACACTGACCTAAACGTAGGCGTGTTGGTACAGCTTGGTTAACTTCTTATTTAAAGAAATCACATCTCATTGTTGTCAATATCGTTGCCACTATTTGGCGCATGCTTTTATATCCACTCATCTAATTGCGTCCATGTGGATGTAATAATTGTTAATCATGTGTGTTTGGTGGGATTTATGATTATTTTCATATCATGGACACAGTTTCTCTGAATAACCTGTAAGTGTCGCCAAAGGAACAATAACCACAGAAACGTGCGTACGCAAGCAGGGGAGCAGCCGTGGATTTGTACGTGGATGCGCAGATATTCCCGTTCATATCAGATTTGATACATACGCCACTTTGCGTGGAAAGTGACGTGCGCAATGTTTTTGTGCGCACGCATGGTTGATACATGAGGCCCCATAAGCCGCCGCCATCGTGAAATGCCTTCTGCCTTTTGGGAGGAGCCTTTTTTTACGTGAATCACGAGTTCGGCAATGTTCGGGGGGGGGTTCCGGAAAACTCCGGCAATACGTTTTTTTTTTTGTTTGTTTTTTTCCACTTGCTTGGCCCAAATGCAAAAATGAAAATAGAAATCATATTCTACTACAGTAATTCTCCAATATGGTGAATTGTTATTGTCACGGTGGGTGTTGTCCTTTAAGCGGCTTGCGCCCCTCCATCTTTCTCCAAAGTTGCACTTCACCAAGCTTTCAGCATTGAAAAGGGCCAGCTATGTTGCACCTCGTTCCCTTCCTTCAGGGAACATGAGTTATGGTGCATAACTTTCAGTTCCCTTTCAGTCTGGTCTCTCAGTGCAACATACTTGCTATGGGAACGTAATCCATTCACGCCTTGAAATGCTCAGTAAAATACATGCTAGAGTGAACGTCTGCCTTTGACCAACAGGCATCTCAAGGCTACTTTCTACTGTGTGTTAGAAAGGACAGCCTGAGTGACGTCACCCGCAGTAACATCCAAACTGTAATGCTTTGCAAAAGTATTTAATGAGCTCCAATTCGTAGCAGCACAGATGTCTGCGACTGGCACACCCTTAAATAATGACCAGGAAGTGGCCAAGCCCCTAGTGGAGTGAGCATGCACTCCAGAGGGTACCTGTTGACCTTTGCTACTGTAGGCCATTTTTATGGCCTCAGTCACCCAATGTGAGAGGCATTGTTTTGATAGGGCTCTCCCGGTAGCAGGTGCTGCAAAGCA
>JBBPBX010062004.1:5583-17294 GCA_038048925.1 Garcialebias charrua | reverse complement strand
GGACCATTTACAAGAGGGATCTGTAGACAGGTCCCTCTTGTAAATGAGTCCTCAAGGCTCAATGAGATCAACCTGCCTAGATAAAGGTTGAATGATTAAAAAAAAGTAGTGTGATGAAGTTTTTCAGAGGCTCTTTAATTCTGACTAGGGCTTTAACAGACTACTCGAGTAATCGACACATCGATTACTTGGACCTCTATCGAGTTTTTAAATTTCAAGTTGAGTAGTCGTAGTGACGTCATCACGTCGCAGTTACAGAACAGAAAATGAATCAACTTCCTGTTTGGAGCGCGTTGTGAACCGGTGTTACAACATATTCTGTGACAACCGTATATTGTGACCGTAGGGGGCGGTGTTGCATGAACTGTTGCAGGTCACAGAATGTGGTGTAACACCGGGTCCAATCAACCAAACCAGAACCAGCTTCCTCTGACCTTGTTTCACAAATAAAAGGCAAAAAATATTAATCTCTAAACCTATTGAAAAAAACCTATAAACATATTAATCTCTAAAACTAAACCTAATGCACAGCACCACAGGCAGTGGTGTGTGGTGGTCAACCGTCCCACTGTTTTTAGTTTCGTTTTTGACGTGCCGCACATTTTTTTCATTTTTGCAGCTTAATAATAATAACTAACAGTTTTGGGGTTCCTGTGACTTATTTGCTGTAAGATAAATGATATACATATTTTTTTTGCCAGTCGTGTTAAAGGCATTGTTCAGAAAAAATAAAATGATGTGCATATGTGTGTCTGTTACAGGTATGTATTTCATTAAAAGTTTAAAATATCTTTCTATGTAAATACCTCATGTTACAATGCGAACACCTGCGCTTATACACAAGCGCGTCTTATATATGTACAAAATTGTTGTTTGTTTTTGTGTGTGAGCAGCTGATATTCAGGTGTGCTCTATAGTCCAGAAATTACGGTAATCTGAATGCATAAATCTGAGTCCAAGACTAAACCTTTTTTGGTGAGAATAAATTTTGCACTCCTGCTTGAACCTCAAGCCCATCTAACCTTTTCCACCCTGAAAATGTATTTAGAACCCAAAGGGGCCTTTAAAACCTTCTACTGATTGAAGTACCTTAAATAATTCTGGCTCAATAATCTAGTCCACGTGTTTGTTTGTTTTAGATTGTCAGCCATACAACGAATCAAAATATAATAAATAACAGAACCTGTGAAGCATTATTCATTAGCTCTTAGGCAGAGTTGAGCTTGCTGTTGCTCATATCAGGTCCAGAGACACAAATGATCTGTATCATTAGCTGCACACTCTGTGCACCGTAGCTCCTGAAACTCCATCATCCATGCTTTAAAAAAGATCTGCATCGCAAGACATTTTTTACCTGGACATGCCTTTTTAATAAGTCGGTGCGTAGTTACTAACTACGAGCATCCCTCAGCCTGAAGGGTACACATTTTAATTCCAATTACACAAAAAGAGGATTACAGTTTCAGAGAAGCCTTATAGTACCAGGTGAGTAAAAACAAAAAGTATATAATGAATAAAAAGAAGAACATCAAATGAGATTTTGGTGCCCGAATGAATTGACAAACGCTCCACAGCTGTGCAAATAAATTAAAAGTTGCCTTAGGCAGGCTCATCCAATCCATCTCTCATCGGAGGTGAGACTGTAATTTGGAGTACAAATTTGGAGGAAAAAAAATACATGGCAGAGAGAAAGTTCATGTTGCTGGAGGTTCATATGAAGAAGAATACGAGGATAGTGGGACAAATAAAATATTCAGTAAAGAGCTATTCTGATGGGTTTTCTGCTGTTTTATCCCCCCAATAGATTAAGATTTGGAACCAGTGTTCAGGCTATGTTTGCACAACACAGGAAGTAGAATTCAATACATTTATATAAATACCTGAAATAGGTTTGAACTAAAAGAAACAATCACATCTACAATCTTTTATTTTCAACCAAAGCACAAAGAAGGGATTTCTTGATACACAGCGTCTCCCAATGTCCCCAATAAAGATGAGCTCCCATCTGCTCCACGTGAACGATCCATCACTGCCCTCTAGTGGTAACACATTGAAACTGCAACAGAGAAACAAAAGCAGACTTGGATTGAAGCAGAGAACTAAAGATCCTATTGGGGAGAAAGAGCTTATACAAAGTATATTTGTAAAGCTCAGTGCTGTGGACATTAAAAGAATATTGAAATAACTATGTCAAATGTGACCTAAACCTCTTATTATGTGGACCAGAAAATTAAAGACCCTAATGACCCTAGAGAAGCGTGAGAAGCAAAACCTCTTCACAAATAAAGAAGTTTGCCTTAAAAATCAAACCATGACCACAAATAAACCCAAAAGTTAAAAAACAAAAGGTTTTAATATTTCTGCTGTACATTTATGTATCAGATGTTACTCATATCTGTGCAATAATTCCTCAGAAGCGAGGCACAGGTCATCTTTAGAGGAATCAGTGAAAATCTCACTTCTTCTCTGCAACACTAAAGAGTGTAATCTTCTCCTCGGCGAAGACATCCCCGCTGGGACAAACCGCTCGTGTTCATTTTTGTTCCACCGTAAAAAATAGTCTGAGATTGCGAACGAGTTCTAAAACAACAAGACGAGATGAGACAAAAAAGGCACCTTCGTTAACCTGCTCGCTTGCATGCGGAGTTCGTTAAGAAAAATAACACAGTTCTGGTTGAGAGAAACCCTGCATCGTTTCTTGATTGACATGAACGCGAGAAATCTGAAAACCTTGAGTGAAGTAAGTCTGGCAGGACACGCAAGGTGGGGTGTAAGGCCCATGAACACTAACAGACGGGGTTAATTATGAGCTCCTGGTCCGGGTCTGCGTGGGTCTCCATGGAAACAGACTGAGATGTCACTCAGCTTTGAATGATCCATGTTTGGCACATCCTGGTTTACAAAGTCTGTTGGCAAAATGAGCAACTGGCTGTATTTTAATAAAACTCTAATAAAACATCATGGGTTGTACTTCTCAAGTCGTCTCCATTGAAAATGCACCACGCGTATTATTAGCAACGCAAAAATGGCTCTGACGTAGCCACTATTTCTGATAATAAGCTAAATTTTGATGTGGTAGCTTAGAATCATCCACAACACATACCGTATTTTCTGGCCTATAAGTCGCAGTTTTTTAAAACTAATTTTCATGTCCTGCGACTTATGGGTTGAAGCAACATATTTATGGATTTTCCCCCGTATTTTTAGACCAATTTTTGGCTGAGATATGACTGTTTCCATTCATTCTGACGAAAAAAATAGAGCAGTACCACTTTCGGTCGCTAGGGGCGCAGTACCACTTTCGCCCACTAGGGTCCACTGACCGTTCCCAGCTCATGTGTCCGACAGAAGCCTCCTCTACTTGGACTCACTCTGCCGCAGCACGGCCTCCTGCTCTCTGGAGGGCTGAACTACTGTTACCTTGTTAGCAAAATAGCTCATGAACCACACGACAGATTTTGATGAAACTTACAGAAAGTAATCACTGGATGGACATTTACAACTTGTTAGCTTTAGGAGATGTTTGAGAGAAAATGTGATTTATTTATTTATAATTTATTTTCGCAGCTCACGCGACCGTTTGGAAGACGGTCAAAGCAAAACAATGTAAATCCAGCTGATTTGACCATTACGTGAATTTATTAAGGAAAGGTTAATAATAATAAATAATAATAATGAATTCAATTTATAACGCACTTTTCATTAGTGAAAATCTCAAAGTGCTACACACATTGAATGCTACACACATTCATACACCGGTAGCGGCAGACTACCATGCAAGGTGCTTTCCAGTCCTACCGGGAGCAACTCGGGGTTAAGTGTCTTGCCCAAGGACACAACGACACATGGTGTGGGGAACCGGGATTCGAACCGCCAACCTTCCGATCGGGGGACGACTGCCATTACCACTACGCCACGGCCGCCACGGTTAAGCTCAGAAACACTTTTGCTATAATGTCAGCTAACAAATATATATATATTTTTTTAAGTATTTATCTTTCTAAATTTTAAAGAAATGCATCAGTCCCACCCGTGCGGGTGCACGTAGTGCAACTACTTTTTAAATCCAGCTGATTTGACAATTGCGTGCATTTATTAAGGAAAAGTTCAGCTAAGACAATCTTTGCTATAATTTTCAGCAAACAGACAATTGTTTTTACCGTGTTAATCTTGTTAAAGTCCCTCCGTGCACGCTCCTGTGGCCTCCATTTGCAGCAGGGCAAAACACGGCCCACATTTCGGGTTGTCAGCGGTGACGCGTAACATACGCGACACGTCAGCGGTGACGCATAATAGATGCGACATATACGGAGGTGCGACACGTTTATGGATTTTTCCAATTTATTGGGCATACAGTATTGGACTAATGCGACTTATGGGGCGGAGCGACTTAAAGGCCGGAAAATACGGTACTCAGAGTGCTATGTTGTGCAATTTTGACCAAAATAGCTTCAAACGTGGTATTTCTCTACAGCAGATAGTTTAGGTTTGATTACTTCAAAATAATGCAGCTGATAAAGCAGGAAGACAAGCCCTGGCTATCTGTGTTGTTCTTGTTGTTTTACTTCTTCTAAAACAAAGCGTCTGTGCCATAAATTACAAGGCCAAACATTCACTTAAGCATGAGAAAGTAAAATAAATGGACTCCCATTGAGCGCGCCAGCTGCAGCACGACTGGCCCATTAACTACACTTTACTGCTGGAGAAATACACTTTTTTTTGTCAGGTTGTGGCGATAATAGATGAGTATTGCCTTAGTGCAAACATTTATATACTTAAAGGCTTATTACTGTGGCAACCTTTGGATTTATCTGTTTGGACTGTAAAGTTAATTGAGCGGACACCCTAAAAACAACTGGGTTTTTAGTGAGGGACTCAGTGTTGGGTTAAGTTAGGACCGAGCCAACCCTGGCGAGTTTGAATTCAAGAGGGTTGGGTTAGTTTCAATCAATCAATCAATCAATCAACTTTATTTATATAGCACATTTTAAAAACCACAGGGTTAACCAAAGTGCTGCACACTAACACAAAAGACAAGTTAATTAAAACGGTTTAAAAAAAACAAAGCATACAAAAACAAAAATACATATACTGTACCAGTCTTACTGCAGGTGTGTTCAAATGCCATAAAAAAAAAAAGATCACGTGTTAAAAGCCAAGGCATAAAAGTGTGTTTTTAAAATAGATTTAAAAACAGAAAGAGAGGAGGCCTGTCTGACACTCAATGGTAAGTTTCAGAACCGTTCAGATCAGTTTGATCCAGTTTTCCACTGAAATAAATAAAGATCTTTTCAATTCCTTCTGTAGATTTACTCTATTTTGTCTTTGCTAATTATATTTTTAGATACTATTATGCTGCTTTTAGCTTATTGATGGCTTTTTGCAATGTTTGGCTTCTACCATTTTGCCACTTTTAGCTAATGTTTTGCATTTCATTGATTTTAGCGGACCTTTTGCATTTTTACCTTTTTAGCTACTGCTGTGCTATATTTATTTAGCATTTTGCAACTTTTAGCTTTAACCTAGTGTTTTTCATCTAACCTTTTGCTACATTTAGCTTATACTGTATATATTAGCACTTCCATCTAAAAAAGCTAAGTCTGGTCCTCTGCTCTGGACATTCAAAAATCAAAACAAAGCAAAAAAATTGTAGAAACGTTTCGTCTTTCGTCCGAAAGACTTGCTTCGTTTCTACAATTTTTTTGCTTTTTTTTTTTTGTTTTTTTTGAATGTCCAGAGGACCAGACTTAGCTTTTTTAGATTTTTCTACCTGGATTATTGAGCATGCATCAGGGTACTGTTGCAGTTTAAGGACACTTCCTTTGACTAGTTATTTATTACTTTTAGATTTTAGCTAGTGTTGCGCTACTTTTATTTAGCATTTTGCAACTTTTAGCTTTAACCTAGTGTTTTGATTCTTAAACTTTCTACTAACATTTTGCTACATTTAGCTTATACAGTATATACATGTATTAGCACTTCTGTTGCAGTTTAGGGACACTTCATTTGACTAAATCTTTATTACTTTTAGATTTTAGCTAGTGTTGTGCTACTTAGCTCATAACATAGCAATTTTTAGCTAGTGTTTTTGCTCCATTAATTTTCCTTTTGCTTTTTGCCTTTTAGCTACTGCTACTTTTATTTAGCATTTTGCAACGTTTAGCTTTCATCTATACTGTTTTGATTCTTAAACTTTCATCTAACCTTTTGCTACCTATAGCTTTTACCTAGCCACTTGCACATAGAGCAGCAGCAGCTAGCTTTAGCACTTCAGTTGCAGTTTACACTTCCTTTAACTAGTTCTTTGTTACTTTTAGATTTTAGCTAGTGTTGTGCTACTTTTAGCTCGTAACATAGTGACTTTTAGCTAGTGTTTTTGCTCCATTAATTTTAGCTGACCTTTTGCTTTTTTTATCTTTTTGTTACTATGCTACTTTTATGTAGCATGTTGTTACTTTTAGCTTTCAGCTAATGTTTTGCTTCTTAAACATTCAGCCAAGCCAACCTTTTGCTACATAGCTTTTCCCTAGTACTTCTGTTGCAGTTTAGGGACACTTCCTTTCATTAGTACTTTATTACTTTTAGGTAGTGTTGTGCTACTTTTAGCTCTTAATATAGCTACTTTTAGACAGTGTTTGCTTGTTTTAGTTTTTATCAACTTAAAGGTGCAGTCTGCAGTTTCTGTAGAACGCAGCACTTAGAAAAATTTTCAACAGGGAAAGCATTCTGGTCCCTCCCCCTCAGAGCCATATATGGCTCTGCTCCACCCTTGCTCTCGCTGAAATTCAGCTCAGCTTCCTTTGCTCCGCCTCCACTACATGTCCTGTCGCAGCCACTGCGAATTTCTGTGTTTATATGTTAATAAAACGTTCTAAAAAATAAAATAAAAACATGGAGCGCTGGTCCAGCACACCAGAACACCAGGAAATCTGCAGAGCCTCGCGCAGCCACGTTGAACCCGAGTTTAATTCGCTCGTGACAAATTCATTCATTTCCTCATTTCAGTCATGGAGTCAGTGGAGGAGGAAGCGATCACTTGACTTTTGGCAAAAAAAACAAAAGAAAAGTCCAGATCAGGGATGAAGAAGGGGAATTTAATACATTTGTGTCACATACAAAACAGTTTTGCATCGCTTTGCAATACTTTGAACGAGAACGTGCGCGGCCGCTGGGGCTGGGACAGGCGGGGGCGTGGGTTAGGAGCGTGAGAAGCTCTGTTTTTATTGGCTGGTTAAAAACTCTGTTTTTATTGGCTGGTTAACGGCTGGTCACTGTGGCTTTTTAGAAATGCTTTTAGTAACACCTGGAGAAGCAAGGGGACTATAGTTTTTTTCAGAGATTACTTTGTCTAACATCAGTCTGTCAGGAGATAGTGACAGAGTGAATAAATATGTTAAAAATATATTTTTAAAAAACTTACATACTGCACCTTTAAGCTAACAATGTTAAATCAGGTCCTCTGGGTGGATTCTTGTTTGTTTTAGCTTTATCAACTTAAATTTCAGCAAAGTCATTCAACACGTAATTACCAAGCAATTCAAACAAATTGCTATTTCTGTAGTCACACCTTGGGTTTGTGCTAGCCATGTGGTGCTAACAGCTATTAGCATCCGGCTATTACCAGCTAATGTTATTTTAGAAAAACACTAATTCAAAATCAAGTTATTAACTAGGGCAACCAGGTTAAATATCTTCTTACAAGTTGTTTTTACTGTCTCACATACTTACTGCATCCTAAAGCAAAACGTCAGTCAGGTCCTTTTAGGCAACGTCTGGCCTAAAATAAAATGGCGGACAGTAAAGGAGCCCTCTGCTTATCTCTTAACTCGCTAAAACTTTTTGACTCCATAGGGTCAGCCAACACTAAGGAACCTTGCAGACCTACACAAGGTGAGGTCAGTGAATAAGGCCAGGCAGATTCTGGCAAATCTTGATCACCCATGACGAGTTCAGGTTGCTTCCATCTGGACTGAAGTTTCTGCAACCCAGGTGTAGAACAAACAGATTGAAAAACTCATTTATCCCTGTAGCAATCAGGTTTCTCAATACACACTAATTTTAACACTGTTATCTTAATGTCTTGTGTATTTATCTGTATGTATATATGTGTATGTGTGTGTATGTGCATGTGTGAATATGTACACACCTAATGACTGTGAAGCTAATTGCCCCTCTGGGATAATAAAGATACTTGAACTTGAACACAACCTATGTATAATTCAACAGTTGTAAAACAACCCCACATATTTTAGTGTAAGTTGCAGCATCTTAAGTGTTTTTAGTATTTCTTTTTTGCTTTTTCTGATATAAGCAACTCTAATAAAATGTCAGTTGTATCTGAGAAAATATCTGTCAGAGGGAGAAATCCCAACAGGAGGCAAACTTTTGTGTACAACATGTATTTTTTTCCTTGTCTTTGTCAATCTCTACAGCAGCTACAGTTCAAACCGGAGGTCGGAGTTCTCCCACAGCTCTAAACTTGGATTCGAAGAACTGTCTGAAAACTTATATCAACATAAGATGTCTGGGTTTCTACAACCGTGACCTCTGGGATTAAAATGTCTCTTGATCCTTTTCAGAAGTAGGATAGAAAAGAAAAAAAAACAGATAGCAGAATATCAACGACTTTATTTCAAGTACATAATACATTTCTCAATGAAAGGACACTTCTAATTGGATTAGATAAAACCTAATTCACCTGATTATAATCTTTTTCTGCAGACAACAACGTTGTCTCACTCAGACTTAACCTGACATTATTCTATTACATCTGACAAAACCTGCAGCTCTAATATAATTGTCTCAAAAGAAGCGATCAAAGTGTACAACATGAATTAGTTTTTAGCAGTGACAGTTATTAAGTTTTCCTTGCTGATGCAAAAAGAGATAACGAACTCTAAAACCGTCTGCTGATTTTAACTGACATTGAAAGCAAACACTTGGTGGAGAGTTCTTTTATGTTTTAAACACTCTGGACTAGGGATGCACGAAATTATCAGCATGGTATCGGTATCGGCTGATATTAGTGATAAAGTTAAATATCGGACATTGGCCATTCAATCAAATGCGCTGTTTTATATGTGTTCCACAGTCTTGGAGCGGCAACAGAAAAAGCTCTGTCCACTCTGAGCCTCCGTTTGGACCTCGGAACCTGGAAGTTATATATATATATATATATATATATATATATATATATATATATATATATATATATATATATATATATATATATATATACAGGTAGTCCCCGATTTACGAGCGAGATCCGTTACAACGAGGCGCTCGTAAACCGGAAATCTCGTAATTTGGAACGGCCGCCACGCTTCTCGTAAGTCCGGAAATTCGCTCGTAAATTGGAACGGTTTTGCTAGCGCGACTACAAACACTCGTTTTTCATCGAAAAACTGCTTATGAGTGCATAAAAATGATCGGAAACGTGTGTCCACATGTTTAGCTAACGAACTGTGGTGAAAAAACACAGGAAAACTCAGTATTTTTTGCGTTTTTTCCAATAATTCGCCAGCTCGTAAGTCTGGAACCTCGTAGATCAGAGCGCTCGTAAATCGGGGACTACCTGTATATATATATATATATATATATAGTATATATATTTATTATTCATTCAACCTTTATTTATACAGGCTAGCCTCGTTGAGTCACGGGGACTCATTTACAAGAGGGACCTGTCTCACTCACACCAAACAACCATCCACTCTCACACTCACACCTAGGGTCAATTTAGAGTCACCAATCAGCCTAACATGCATGTTTTTTGGTCTGTGGGAGGAAACCGGAGTACCCGGAGGAAACCCACGCATGCACGGGGAGAACATGCAAACTCCACCCAGAAAGGCCCCGGACCGGGATTTGAACCGGCAACCTTCTCGCTGAGAGGCAGCAGCTCTACCAGTTGTGCCACTGTGGAGGTATATATATAATGCTTTCCAGCCCCCTATGAGGAGCCTCAAAGCGCTTTACAATACCAACCATCCACCCATTCATACACCGGTAGCGGCAGACTGCCATGCAAGGCGCCATCCAGTCCTACCGGGATTAACTCAGGTTAAGTAATAATAATAATAATAATAATGAATTCCATTTATAATGCACTTTTCATTAATAAAAATCTCAAAGTGCTACAAATTGTAATAAAGCAAAGATCAAAATAAAACAAGTGATAAAATCAAATAAAATCAATAATAATATCGACTAAGATCAAGATAAAATCATGTGGATGCAGATTAGGCTTGCTTAAAAAATAAATAAAATAAAACAAGTAAAATCAATAAAATCAAGTAAAATCAATAATGATATCAGCTAAGATCAAAGATAAAATCATGTGGAGGCAGAATAGGCTTGCTTAAAAAGAAAGGTCTTTATGCTGCTTTTAAAGTCAACCAGTGACTGTGGAGCTCTCAGGTCATCAGGGAGGGAGTTCCACAGGCGGGGGGCAGCCACACAGAATGCTCGGTCTCCCATGGTCCTCAATTTGGTCCGAGGAATATGAAGGAAATTACTGTTCTGTGATCGTAGAGACCGGGTGGATGAATATGGTGCAAGAATGTCCTTTAGATAGTCAGGTGAAGTGCCGTGCAAGCATTGATGGGTAATGAGAGCAGTTTTGTATTGAATTCTGTAGGTGACAGGAAGCCAATGGAGGTTATGGAGAATGGGTGTAATATGTTCAAATTTACGAACTCTCAACAGAATCCTTGCTGCACTGTTTTGAATGTATTGAAGTTTCTGAAGGTTTTTGCCAGGGATACCAATAAACAGGGAGTTGCAGTAGTCGAGCCTGGAGGAGACAAAGGCATGGACGAGTTTCTCAGCATCAGGAAAAGTCAGAGATGGGCGAAGTCTGGAGATGTTTCGAAGATGGAAGAAGCAGGTTTTAAACAGATGCTTAATGTGATTTTCAAATGTAAGATGAGAGTCCATTTTTATTCCAAGATTTGTAACAGAGGTGGAGAGGGGGATGTCTTGACCAGAGAAGGAGATTGTTGTTAAAGTTGATGTTTGTATCTGGTGAGGGGTGCCAATCAATATGGCCTCAGTCTTCGAGCAGTTTAATTGAAGAAAATTCTGATTCATCCATGCCTTTATTTCCTCCAGGCAGGCAGAGAGAACAGTGAGTGAAGACGGAGATAGGGATGATGATGATGTTCCAGTCCTGATGTAAAGCTGTGTGTCGTCGGCATAGCAGTGAAAAGAAATGTTGAACTGATTGATAATTTGACCTAAAGGCAGCATGTAGAGGGAAAACAGCAGGGGCCCCAGAACTGACCCCTGAGGGACACCACAGGAGACACCGACTGTCTGGGAAGTGGCATTGCCAAGGCTAACACATTCCAGCCTATCGGAGAGGAAAGATCTGAACCAGTCCAGGACAATGTCACAGAGACCGACCTCCACATGAAGACGGTGGAGGAGGATATTATGGTCCACAGTGTCGAAGGCTGCAGTGAGGTCAAGGAGGACAAGGATGGAGGGAGAACCAGTGTCAGCAGCCATGTGTCTTGCCCAGGGTCACAACAACACATGGTGTGGGGAACCGGGATTCGAACCTCCAACCTTCCGATCGGGGGACGACTGCCATTACCAATATGCCACAGCCGCCCCATATATATATATATATACAGTATATGTATGTATATATATATATATATATATATATATATATATATATATATATATACAGGTAACCCCCGACC
>JBBPBX010062003.1:0-20953 GCA_038048925.1 Garcialebias charrua | reverse complement strand
TAGATGGATAGATAATGGATAGATAGATGATAGATAGATAGATAGATAGATAGATAGATAGATAGATAGATAGATAGATAGATAGATAGATAGATAGATAGATAGATAGATAGATAGATAGATAGATAGATAGATAGATAGATAGATAGATACTGTAGTTTTATTTGTCCCCGTAAGGAAATTAGTTTGCAACATTGTCAGCAGGCATTGACATAAAGGACATACTTATACAAACATGACATTAACATCCATCATTACAGCAAAGACGTTTCAGCTCAGTAATTCATGATATGTTTGTATTATTTAATGATTTAATTGCTTGTGGCATGAAGTTGTGGCACGTTTTGGTGGCCTTAGAATCGCTTCTCTGTTTTTTGCAGATGATGTGGTCCTATTGGCTTCATCAGCTCGTGATCTACAGCTTTCGCTGGAGCGGTTTGCAGCTGAATGTGATGCGGCCGGGATGAGGATCAGTTCCTCCAAATCCGAGGCCATGGTCTTGAGCCGGAAAAGGGTAGCGTGCCCTCTCCGGGTCGGGGAGGAGGTCCTTACCCAAGTGGAGGAGTTTAAGTATCTCGGGATCTTGTTCACGAATGAGGGAAAACTGGAGCGTGAGATCGATAGGCGGATAGGTGCAGCGTCCGCAGTGAAGCGGGCGCTGTACCGGTCTGTCGTGGTGAAGAGAGAGCTGAGTCAAAAGGCAAAGCTCTCAATTTACCGATCGATCTACGTTCCCACCCTCATCTATGGTCATGAGCTTTGGGTTATGACCGAAAGAACAAGATCTCGGATACAAGCGGCTGAAATGAGTTTTCTCCGCAGGGTGGCTGGACTCTCCCTTAGAGATAGGGTGAGAAGCTCGGTCATCCGGGAGGGACTCGGAGTAGAGCCGCTGCTTCTCCACATCGAGAGGAGCCAGTTGAGGTGGCTCGGGCATCTGGTTAGGATGCCTCCTGGACGCCTCCCTGGTGAGGTGTTCCGGGCATGTCCCACCGGGAGGAGACCCAGAGGAAGACCCAGGATACGCTGGAGGGACTATGTTTCTCGGCTGGCCTGGGAACGCCTTGGGATTCCCCCAGAGGAGCTGCTCCAAGTGGCTGGGGAGAGGGAAGTCTGGGCCTCCCTACTTAGGCTGCTACCCCCGCGACCCGACCCCGGATAAGCGGAAGAAGATGGATGGATGGATGGATGGATGAAAGAAAATTTTGTTCTGTTTCTTGAGAATAAAGGAAGGCCGTACCTTCGCCCTGAAGGAAGCAACTCAAATGAGGATCTGAGGGGATGTGTGTCGTCTGCTATAATCTTGTTTGCCTTCCTCATAATTCTGTCCATGTATATCTTTTCCATACTTGGCAGAGTGGTCCCTAACAGTTTGCTGGCTGTAGTTACTATACTTCTCAAGGATTTCTTCTGAGCCTCTGTAGCATTGCCAAACCAACAGATGTTACAAAACGTTAAAATACCTTCAATAAAAGCAGAATAAACCATTAAAAACATTGAGTTATTGACTCTAAAAGAACCCAGTTTTTTTTTAAAAATACATCCTTGCTGAGCCTTGGTGCTAATAAGGTCAGCCCATGAGTCCCACTTTAAGTGACAGTCCAGAACCACGCCCAGGTATTTGTAGCACGAGACAGTTTCAATCTGCTCCCCATTGATGGTTGTTGGAAAGAATGACTGAAGCTTCCTGAAGTCAATAGTCACTTATTTTGTCTTGTCCGTGTTCAGAACCAGTTTTGATTGTTTGCACCAATTAACGAAGAAGTCCAGAACTGGTCCGTGCTCTTCTTCCTTGTCGTTTAAAAGGCTTACCAGGGCAGTGTCATCAGCATATTTAATTAAATGTCTATTTGGGAAAGTACTTCTGCAGGAGTTTGTGTACAGAATAAATAACAGTGAAGATAAAACACACCCTTGGGGAGAGCCAGTGCTGGTGGTTGTTTTGTCAGAGAGTGTTGAACCCACTCTGACCTGCTGGACCCTACCTGTTAAAAAGTCTGTAATCCATAAAACCAAGCTCTATGAGATTAAAAACTCTTTTGTTAAGATTTCTGTTAAAATCCTTGGCTGAATAGTATTAAAAGCTGACGAAAAATCCACAAATAAAATTTTTACATGGGCTTTTGGTCTTTCAAAGTAGGAATAGAGTACCATACCATACCATACCATTTTATTTATAAAGCACTTTAAACAGGAACAAGTCCACACCAAAGTGCTGGACAAACAAACACGCAACAGGCAACACAGACAATGAAGTACAACACGAAAAACATAAAAACATTGCAGATCATAAATCAAACGATCCAATACAAATCAGCTGGCATTGAAAGCGATGGAGTAGTAGTGAGTTTTTAACCGGGATTTGAAAACCGAGAGGGAGGGGGCCTGTTTGATGAGCAGCGGTAACTCGTTCCAGAGTCTTGGGCCTGCTACAGAGAACGCCCTGTCACCCCTGCGCTTAAGGCGAGTTTCTGGAACTATTAAGAGTACCTGATCCTCTGACCTCAAAGCACGTGGAGGGACATATGGGTGTATCAGATCCGAGAGATAGGCGGGGGCGAGACTGTTCAGCGATTTGTAGACATACATGAGAATTTTGAATTGGATTCGAAGATGAACCGGTAGCCAGTGAAGGGAGGCCAAGACTGGTGTAATGTGCTCTCTTTTGCGTGTGCTGGTTAAAAATCGGGCAGCTGCGTTCTGAACCAGTTGTAATCGTGCAATGGTGGCTTGACTGACGCCAAACAGAAGTGAATTGCAGTAATCAAGCCTAGATGTAATGAATGCGTGAATCACTGTCTCCAGGTTGTTTTTGGATAATATGGGCTTCAGCTTAGACAGACGCCTCAGCTGGAAAAAACAGGATTTGACGATCATGTTTACATGACTGTTGAGTTTCATGGCAGGATCCATTATCACTCCCAGATTTGTGACTTTTTGTTTTTCGGACAGGGGTAGAGCAGACAGGTCAATGCAGTGGTTTGAGGTTGTGTCATTGGGAAGGAACAATATGGCTTCAGACTTCTTATCATTGAAGCTTAAGAAATTTAAAGCCATCCAGTCCCTGAGTAGATGCAGCATAGTCAGAACAGCATCATCCACCCCTCTAGAGGGCTGATATGCAAACTGTAGGGCGTCTAGAAAATGCTCTGTTTGACAGAGAAGGACTTTTTTAATTATGCGTTCAAAGCTCTTCATCACCAGAGATGTCAGTGCAATGGGACGGAAATCATTCAACTCTGATGGCCTTTGAACTTTAGGCACCGGCACAATTATGGATGTTTTCCATAATAAAGGAACTGTATGGTGTCTCAAAGAATAGTTAAAAATATCTGTAAAAACTGGTGCTAGTTGTGAGGCACAATTTTTAAGAACCTTGCCAGAGATGTTGTCAGGTCCAGGACTTTTTTGAGGATTACAGATTCTAAACATATGTTCAACCTCTGACACTTTTATGGTAAATGGAGGCATTGGGGGCACATCCTGCTCGCTCCTCTGATGAGCAGTGTCTTTGCAGCTTTCTTCAAACCTGCAGAAGAAATTATTAAGCTGATTTGGCAACTCTGCTCCACTAATTTCAGGCAAATGTTGATTTGATGGCCCTTTACCCTTGTGTGGAATGTTAGTCATAGTCTTTACTCCCTGCCATGCCTGTCTACAGTTTCCAGATGCCAGAGAGGCCTCTATTTTCTATTTGTATTTGTGTTTATCAAGTTGTATTTGCCTTTTTATTTGTCTTTGCAGGGCCCTTCGAGCTGTTTCATCCAGATTATTATAGGGGTTTCTCCTCTCAACCAGGAGCTCTTTTAGTATATTTGATATCCAGGGCTTGTCGTTTGGGTATACTTTGAAACATTTAGAAGGGATCACAGAATCTACACAGAAGTTAATGTAGTCTGACACCGCTGTAACCTGTTCATCAATATTGGGGGAACTAAAAACTTCCCATGTTGTGCAGTCAAAACATCCTTGCAGGGCCATTATGCTATCAATGTTCCACACCTTGACAGTTTTGACCTGAGGCTTCTCTCTCTGTATCAGCCTCTTATATACTGGGCGCAGATACACTACATCATGATCTGATGCCCCCCAGTAGTTTTATACTATGGGTACACATAATAGGATATAGTTTTATTTTACATTTTATTTTTTATTTTATATTTTATTTTGTTGTTGGAATAGTATATCAAGTCTATAAGATATTACAATATTCATCAGTTTGTACTTTGTTTGTGTAGAAGATAATAAGGAGAAATGTAGGGAGGGGAAATTCGCCTGTAAATAGTTTGAATTGTTAGTCTGTTTCTTATTTGTACAAATAAGTGAGAATAAAAAAAATGTAAATATGTTTATGTTTATGTTTATGTTTATTAAATTTGTTCATTTTTTTACAAAAGAAACAATACAAGGCAATCTCATAATGATAGTGTACAAAATGTAAAAAAATGAAAGGTGGCAGAAAGAAGAATAAATCTTATTATATCTGCCCCTTATCTCCAGCAATCAGATTAAACAACAGTAGTCAAACCATGTAAACAATAATATTCTTCAACCAACAGTTCAAAATGACTAATTCTTTTTAGTTTTCTAACTAATACTAATACAGTACAAAATGACTAACACTTTCTAATTTTCTAACTAATACAATACACATTACGTTATTTCACATATATTTTTTTAACATATTTGTTTTGATCATTTTTTTAAATGTAAACATTGACTTGGCATTTTTAACTACATTCTCCAAGCCATTCCATAATCTAATTCCCTGAATTGAGGTAGAACGTCCCTTCAAACTGGTTCTGAATTGTGGTTTTACAAACAACTCTGTTCCCTTAAGATTATAACAACTTTGTCTTTTAACAAAGTGCATTTGGATATTTAAAGGTAATGCATTATTTTGAGCTCTATACATAACTGATAAAATATTATAGTCTACCAAATCATGGAACTTCAGTAATTTTAGTTGATAAAATAATGTACTTGATGGATGACGGTAATGCTTTCTAGTGATAATTCTTACAGCTCTTTTCTGTAATACAAAAATAGGCTTTGTGATTGTTTTACACGCATTCCCCCAAACATCAATACAATAGATTAAGTGTGGAACAATGATTGTGTTATACAACAAATACAGAGCTTTATCATTCAATAGGTCTCTGACTTTGTACAGTACTGCTATCGATTTAGCTATTTTTATTCTTACAGAATTTATGTGTTGTTTCCATGTCAGTTTGTCATCAATGATAACACCCAAAAACTTCACCTCATTCACTCTACAAATCTCAACATCCTCAATTTTGAGTGGAACATCGACAGTTTTCTTTCTATTACCGAATATCATGTAATTAGTTTTCTCTAGATTTAATGATAATTTATTTATTTTAAACCAAGTTTGTATCTTGACAAATTCTGTCTTTATCAATTCTAACATTTGTTCTATATCTTCACCTGAACAGAAAAAAGTGGTATCATCAGCGAAAAGTACACATTTAAGGAGTCCTGACACATTTACCAAGTCATTCACATATAAAATAAAAAGCTTTGGTCCAAGTACAGAGCCTTGAGGAACTCCACATGTGATATTACAGAGGTCAGATCTTACATCATTTATTTGTACAAATTGTTTCCTATTTATTCTATAGTGTTGAAATTGTTAATTTGTGATGCAAAATCTGTACTTCATGTTCAAATGCAGTGTTTTATTTGCATAAAATCTCTAAAATCTAATTTGGCTTTTTGTTTTTTCTTGATGTTAAACAGTTTTAATAGTTGTTTTGTAACAAGTATAATGTAAAATAATGCCAGATGTTGAAAGTTCTAAATATTCTGAACAAATGTGCTGAAGCACTTGGCCATAGGACATTTTCTTCATATTTTCTAATGAAAAACAAGTAAAAAATGCCAGGCGGAAATTTGAGACTTAGGTGTAAAATGTTAGGAGGCCGCGGAGGGTTTTGTGTTTCAGCTTCATGTTCTCCATGAAGACTGAGCCGGTTTAGATGTTGTCCAGAATGAGAATCTACACCAGCATATTTGGATGTTGTCAGTCCATACAGTGGGCGTTATTAGCGGAGCCTGCTGTCATCGCTTGTAACGGTGACAACGTACCTTTAAACCGGAGGTCAGGGCCTGCCCAAGCCTACATGGGGCCCTAAGCGAAATTTGTTTGGGGCCCTCTATTTCTGCTAATAATGTGGATTACTGCAATAAACGGTCAAATCAGATAATTCACCCACCTAAAATAAACTCATTGCAACTCTGACAGCCCTGTTTACATTATCCTATATGTATCATCCAGTGCAGGGGCGTCAAACTCATTTTTATTCTGGGCCACATCAAGATCATGAATGGCCTCAAAAGGCAGGACACGGCAGAATGTATTGATAAAGCGACCTATTAACAAACTGGTAAAATATAACTTTCTCTGCATTCAATGACTACTTCTAAAAAATAAATATTTTATGTTTGAGTAATTTGCCATTGTAAACACAAAAACTCATTTGATTTGACAAATAAAGTACACTGTAAATGATTTTCGTTGTTTTTACAGTAAATTTACTGTTTTCACAGTAAATTTACTGTATTTGCAACAGTAGCTTACTGTAAATACAGTTTACAGTAAGTTACTGTAGATTTGATTGTTTTTACATCAATATTACTGTATTATCAACAGTAAAGTACTGTATAAACATTTACAGTACCTTACTGTTGATTTGCAATGCATTATGGGTATTTTTTGTGACTACTGTAAAAAATACAGTAATGAACCAACCGCCAAAAAAAAACGGTGTTCCTCCATCTTGACACTAGAGGCCGACAGGAATATTTCGTGCTCTTGGTTATTTTTATTCTTTTTTCTGCTTAATTTATACTTTATTTTTTATTTTTTTACTATTCAACTTCTATTTGAATCATATGGGAGGCAGTTGCTTTTTGTGAAGGAGATGTTCCTGTGTTATACACCTATGATGAGATGAGACACTTCTTCTTTATCTGGTAAGTGGTAAATTTTAATATTTAAATGAAACTCCTTTTCTAGTGTAGGGCTAATTATAGCTTTAAAAAAACTGCTGTGATTTTGACAGGCAGCTACATCAGTTTAGTTGCTGTTTCTCCTGAGTTAAAATTTGTTAAGTCATTATGGTTTCGCGGAATAAATGTTATAATCTGCAAGCTATAGCAAGACACAGATTACAAACAAACTCCTTGTTAGCATTGCTAATGCTTAGCGGTTCCAATGGACACACAAGTCTAACATCCGGAATGTTCCCACAGCAGGCAAATGCGACCCAAATCTGATTTTTTTTCCCTCCATGTGTCCTATAGCTACGTTCCCATGCCTTTTCAGTATGTTACCGAATCGGATACATTTTTTTCAAAGTGACTGTTTTGTTTAAACCTTTCCTCAACAGTCTAATTGTTTTTTCCCCTAGTTTTTAAATTACTGATCAATCTTAATTAAATGCCCACTATTTGTATATTCTATTTCCTCTTATTGTTCAGGTTTCCACCACCCAGGCAGATGCTGAGACACATATCTCCCTCCCCAACACACCAGGACTAATCCTGCTAGGTAAGATTGTTAGATTTTTAATGTACAAATCAGATGTTTAGTGCAATATTAAGCATAACCTACACATTTTTTGTAAACCGTAAAGTGTGATATTTAAATGTCTTTTTTAGGAGAATCACTTCTGACCACAAAGAAGTGGATGCTGGCCCTGGAGGGTAATGTAGTCATTGAGCCAGGTCCTCTTCAGGTGGACTTCACCTCGGCCTTGGCTGTTCTTTTTGCATCTTTTTATGTTTTCAACATCGAGTACCAAGAGGATGCTGCCTCAACCTTAGAGTTCATTCAAAGGTCAGTAATGTTCATCAATTAAATAATAATGAATAATTATGCTTTGGAGTGCTACTGGACATTTAGCATCTTTACCAGCTGGTGAACTAAGTTGTTTACATTCTGGTTGTTCAATCCCATTGCATGAAGCATATATGTGGGAAAGTCTCAAAAGTCAAATATACAAGCGAACACATCTGTGCACTTGTGTGCTCACAAATCTTGCTGCCCACTCAAATGTTGATGTGCTTCATTGAATTTTGCTGCACATGCCCCCTTTATGCGATGGGATTCTCTTCATAAAAGATGACTGCTACTAACAGTTCACTTTCAAATGCTCAATTTGAAGACGTGCAAATGTATTTTAAATGGCATATAATTCACAATATTGCTGTCATTTTTGTGCAACGTCAAAGCTTTACAACAGATAAAATCCTACTCAATCATTATTTTAAGTTATTTCTACATTTATTTATATGCAAGTCATAAGTTGATTTATTATAGTTTCAGAAATTAACATTGCATTAATAAAAGTCAAATTTGCACATACAAAGACTTAAAGGCTTAACCTTTTTGAATTAATGCAAATTAAGCACCTGATAATAATTCTACATATTGTAATCTTGTTAGGTTAAGTGAGAAAATGTATTCATAGACAAGTAATCAATGATTCATTAACTGTGTCAAAGTTGTTTCATTCAAGTCCTTGGGCTCCAGGAAGAATAATCTCTGCCTTAGCAGAGAGTAATGGGGGACCCTAAATAAAAACTAAAAGTCAAAACCAATGTAACAGTTAACTTTTTTGTTTAATTTTCATAGGTTTCTCGTCAGGATAAATCCTGAAAATTCAAAGTGTTCCTCCAAGTTCCAAGTAAGCAAGAAGACCGGAAAACTGGTTCAGAGGAAGTCTGTGGCCATGAATCCTCATGTTGCTGCCTTTGTCAAAGAATATGCAGACTATGATTGGCAAAATCATTAAGGTAAGTGTTTGGGTTTGTCATGTAAATAACAACTTTTTGTAATAATGTAGAAATTCTTGTAGGGGTTGTATTGTGCAAAATCAACATTTTTGATCTTTATATAATTGTCATTCCTTCATCAAAAACATCCCCAGAGTGTTGCTTTGACCCATTCATGCATGTTTGAGAAATGTGAATCTCCTGTGGTAGCCAAGTGTAGTGTTCTCGATGTGTCGTAACCCCAGATTCCATGAGGTGCAGCCTTTTAAGGCTATTGCTAGTGATTTTACCCCTTTGCACGCATGTGCAGCTGAAAACTGAAAACTTGTAGTCATCGCCCACCTGCTGTGTGGACCCCACCCCGGTCCATATAAATAGTGATGGGCCCAAGGTTTGACTCCCTGATAATAGCATTTTTCTTCAGCTATGGGAGTCAGTCAGGCCTGAATCTTAAAGAGCTGCACCCATACTCATAGAATCTGGGGTTACAGTACATAACTAACATTATATTTCATATAGGCTTCGCCCTTTAAGGCTATCGCTAGTGGGTTAATGGGCAAAGCAGGATGTCTATTCCTCACTGTGTCCGTTCAGTACGACAGTTACACAACCATCTGCTTGTAATCCAAAAATGTTCAGGTCCCTTCTTCATTCATGCATAATTCCACACAGTTGAATCTGTGAGTGTGTGACATGCTGAGTAACAGAGGGACAACATTCCGTGTAGATCAAATTGTCCACAATAATGAATAAACAGGATGGAGATTTTTCTCAAAAACATCAAAATTATCACTCTTACCAGAGGTCTGAGAGCAGAGTGTGTCAGGTATAAACTGGAGACATCACGCAGTAAAAATGGATGAATGAGCACTAGGGGTGTAAATTACCAGCTTTATCATGATACAGTATCGATTTGCTTGCATGCCGATACAATATTTCTTGATATCACAAAGTCTGTCACAATATGATTTTGTTTCTATTCGATTCACAAGTCTGTTATTGATATATTAGAATATCAAATGACCGTCTTATTTACATATAAACAAAACAATTAAAATATTATTTAACCATTTTATTTTTGTTATTACAGGCACCAGGCATTTAAATAAAATTAAAAATTAAAAAAACATTTTTCGTAGTTAATGAAAAAATAAAAATAAATTACCTGTTTAGTATAATCTCACATTTTTCATGTTTAAGTGCATTTTTTAATCAGTTAACTTAAAGTGCCCTGATGACTGGAAACCTGTCCAAATATTTTGGTCAATGTGAGTTTTTCCATATGTTTGTGCCTTTAACTTTTTATTCATATAAAAAATCATGCCTTTATTTTCCCAGGAGAATCACCAATACTGGTCTCACCAAGTCACTTCTCATCAACAGACTACATGGACAAACTCATCTTTCAACTCTACTTCTACTAAACAGTAGGACATTGTTCTAAAAGTAAAAAAATGCAGTTTTCTATGTTTTTTTATTGTTTATTCAGTAGTATATTGCAGAGTTGCATAGTTTTAAGATGTTATGTATTTATTGCTTTGTTAAATTGTTGATGTAGGTGTCACTTTTAATTGTAAAAAAGACAAGAATCAACTTTTCAGATTTTTAAAAAATACTAAAGAATGTTTTTATTTTGTCACTCCTTGTCATGAGCTCTTTTAAAACTGATGTATTTTTACAAGTTGTTTTTGAGATATTACTTTTAAAAAGCTGAGTGCCATATGTTTTATTTTTTTATAATTCAAAGTTTTTATTTTTGTGGTATCTGACGTACTACTTCAATATCTAAAAAAAGTTTAGTAGGTCCTCTGGATGGGTTCTTCTGTTTTAACTGTTCTCCAAGAGACTTTTTCAGTTGCAGGTATGCTCAGCCATCTAAGCACTGCTTCCATATGGTGGACAAACAGGTTCAACAATCAAAACTGGTCACATGCAAAAGAGGACCATCAGCCTAATGACTAATTATTAGTGCTCTGATGGTCGGTTATTATTCACAGAAGGCTGAGTCATACTCACAATAACAGTATTGTAAGAGGGGGACAATTGGACACCGAAACCCTCCCTAGTTTACTGACAGGTGGTTTCTCTTCACAAAAATGGCTTCCTTACTCCTCTCTGAAGCCAATATTCCTCTCTATCAAGGATGAGAACATCTTCATACCTGAAGAGTGACCTCTGCCCTGTAGATGAGTGTAAACTGCAGAGTCCTGGCCTGGTTATACATCGGGGAAACAAAGCAACCACTTTTCAAAGGAATGGCCCAACACAGAAGAGCTACATCAGTGTTTTTCAACTCTCGTCCGCAAAGGCACACTGTCTGCATCTTTTCCCTGCATCAGCACACTTGATTTCAATTGATTACAGACTTTTGTTGAACTGCAAAATCTGAATTATTATTATTATTGATATTATTATTATTGACATTATTATTATTGATATGATGATGATGATGATGATGATGATGATGATGATGATGATGATGATGATGATGATGATGATGACGATGATGACGATGATGAAAAAAAAAGTCTGTCCCAAAATAATTGTCCACATTTTACAATGCTGTTATTGTGAGTATGACTTAGCCCTTTGTGAATATTAGTCGATAATTAGGGCACTAACAATAGATCATTTGGCTGATGGTCCTCTTTTGCATGTGAACAGACACTTTTTTTGAACCTGTTTGTCCACCATGTGGAGGACGAGCTTATAAGGTTGAGCATACCTGCAATTCCTGAGACTGAAGATTTGTCTTGGAGGAGACACAAAACATTTCAATAAAGTAGAAATGGTTACTAAAAAATGTTTTTGTTTTTCTACATTGACAATTGAGATGCTCCAGGATACTCCCTCAATTGTTTATGTTGTGAATTAATGGGTTAATAGATTACTGAAATGCTTAAAATGGTTGTATTTGCTGTTAATTTTATATGCATGTTTTTGTGTTTTACTTCTAAAATTGTTTGTTAATTAAATGTTTGGTTGTGCAAGAAAATTCTCACTTGTTATTCTAATTTTTTAACATCTGCTTCATATTAACATTGCATTCACTAAGAAAAAACTTCTAAAAACAATTATACATGTATTGAAGTAAAATGTTGTTTTTATACCAAAAGATAGTACAGTGCAACGTTTACACATATTGAAAACAATATTACAGTACTGAAGTTATAGTTTTACAGCAGTTTCACTTTAAAAATGAAAAACAAAAAACAAAACGTTAATTACTGTAATTGGTTTTACAGTACTTTTATACTAAACAATGGTAAATACTGTAACTAGTTTACATTATTTTTACCGTAAAATTAAATACAGTAAGTACTGTATTTAGTTTTGCAGTAGTTTTACCGTAATATAAAATACAGTAACTACTGTATTTAATCTTACAGTAGTTTTACCGTAAAAGAAAATACAGTAATTACTGTATTTAGTTTTACAGTAGTTTTACCGTAAAATAAAATACAGTAACTACTGTATTTAATCTTACAGTAGTTTTACCGTAAAATAAAATACAGTAACTACTGTATTTATTTACAGTAGTTTTACTGTATATAAAATACAGTAAGTTACTGGATAAAAATTGCCAGTAAGTTACTGTAAATTTAACGATAAATCGTTTACAGTGTAGGCACAAAAATCAGTCTCTCTGTAAGAGGGGCATTAGGTAGGCCTACTCCTGAAGTCGACGGCTGGGCACTTGAGCTGGCCTGCCCTTGGCGCAACTGCTCATTATCAATTTTTAAGCTCTCCACCAACTCTTTGAGCTCCCTAATTTCCTCGGCCATAATTACAAATCTTAACCACCCACCACCTCAAAGATGTGCTGGAACCACCACTGCTCTGCTTCCGGTCGACCAATCTGCACACAAAACACAAAAGAAAATAAACCAAAGAGAAACACCAATAAAAAACCCCAATATTGCAAGTCACAACTACTAGTCCCGGATGTTCATAAAAGCAAAGCCCCACAACAACGCCAAAAATGTGGCATTACTTCCTTAGCTAAGAGCATGAAACTGATTAACCATGATAAGTTAGACAACGCCACCCTGGGAGTTTCACCCAGAGATTATTAACCTTATGTTTGTAACACCCCGCAGGTTTGCTTTGCACAAATTTAAACATCCGGGACAACTTTTATATAACTTAACACAATTTATTAATAATAAGTAAACAAACACATTTTAAACATCCTTTACATTCAATGTTCAGTAAATTATTCACCAAAATGGGGCTGCTATGCCAACACCACTTCTAAATAAACAAACCCAAAAACCCTTTAAACCCCAAAGATACTGACTACTCCACACAAAACAATTACTCACATAGACATAAACAATTACAATAAATATATACAGTTCACCATTCGACCGGGGTACACTCGCGTCACATTCCAGCGACAAGCAGCTGGCTGCACTGACGTCACACTCCACGCGCCGCTGTAAGGGAAACAGCTGACGACACCACGGTCAGGGAAACAGCTGACGACGCCACGGTCCGTGTTTCAATCACTCGTACAGAGCTTCCCCCAAACGGAGTCGCCAGGAACCCAGAGCGGACCCGGAAGACAGAGCATCAGTCTCCGGAAACAGAGCAGCAGTGGCAGGTGGAAGGGACCTAAAGAAAGTGAATTAATAACTACTCTTCATATAGCTGCCACAAATAGAGCTTACAAGGCCAATAGTTTCCTTACCTGCCGGCTTCACAACCACGTACACACACACACACCCTCACAGCATGAGGGGGCGGAGAAGCGCAGCGCCGCGGCCGTTTTACCTATAACAACACCTCCATTTAGGGTTTCTGTTCGATATTGCTATAGTGCAGAGAGAGACAACACCTACCCCGTAAAGGAATCAACACCGGCCCGCACCACACTCAGCGACGGGTTGCCTTGCACGGCCAACACCCACGGCCACCAGCCATTCAGCGGGAGCACGAAAACGACCTGTCCGACTGAATGCGGCAGCTAGTTATACACCACGCCCACCGCCAACCAGCCCTACGCACCTGAGATTTATTTAGGTAATTATTCGCCTTCCTATACCACCACACTAATATAAATTTTTGATTTGACTATACTATTGCTGTTGTTGTTGTTGTTTGGCATATTGTTTTTGTACTAATGCTAAGTGTATTCTTAGTTTTAGTGTATTTCTGTCACAACGGGGCTGGTACACCCAGTGGATCAGGCAGGCAGCCAAGAACT
The DNA here is from genome assembly GCA_038048925.1 of Garcialebias charrua. NCBI lineage: Eukaryota > Metazoa > Chordata > Actinopteri > Cyprinodontiformes > Rivulidae > Garcialebias > Garcialebias charrua. The sequence goes on along the minus strand of JBBPBX010062003.1, from coordinate 6,942 downwards.
CAATAATTATTAAATAATTTTTCAACTAACAAAAAGGCTGACAGGGCAGCAAAACCTATAGATATTATATTATCCAGGGATAAGCACAAGGTGCAGAACAGGTCATCAGAAGACATGAGACCATGCCAGGACAAAAGGTAAGACAAACACACAGGCTTAAATAAAGAGACTAACGAGGATTAACACACAACACCTGTAAGGCTCACAGGTGTGGGAAATGAGGTAATGAGACACAAGGGAGCAGAACAGAGACTGAGGACATAAACACAACACAAGATGGAGCCAGAGACCAGGAAAACACAAATCCTACAATTTTTTTAAATTCATATCTTAGATTATATTACGTTTTTCTTCCCGCATGTGATGCAAATGACAATAAAGAACCTTGACTTGACTATGTGTTTAGGTTCACTCTCAGCTACCACTATGCCAAATTTAAACTGAATATCTCTAAAAATGCCTGAGTTATCATATTTTTTTCCCTTTTAGCTAAAGTGGCCATCTTGAATTTTTTTATTTGGATTGAGTGTATGATGGGGGATGTTCTCAACTATAACCACACCAAATTTCAGCTTTGTGTGAAAATACTTTGTAGCGTAGTTAAAGCCATTTGATTGTAGCTTTGGTGGCCATCTTGGATTTTTGATTTGGATTCAGTATGTGATTGGAAACATTCTCAGCCATCACCACCAAATTTTAGCTCAATATCTTTCAAATTAGCTGATTTGTAGTATTCTTACTTTTTTAGCTCAGGCGGCCATCTTGAATTTTTTATTTGTATAAGGAATATGAAAACTCACTCTCAGCTACGACCAGGGTAAATTTCAGCTCAATATATCAAAGAATGAATGAGTTATAGCAATTAGAAGCTGCCATGTTCCTTCAGGCGTTTTGTATGGGGAAAAAAATCGTCTTTGTTAGCAAGTTACGTTACCATGGTAACTCAAAATACCAATAAAAGTAATATCGCACATCACGGTGCCGAGCCGATTGTTTTGATATAACATTTGTGGGGGTACACGTTGTGGTTCGGGCCACATTACAGTTGACAGAAGAGTAAGATATAAAGTTAAAAAACCTTTGTCAGGTGGATAATAATAGGTGCTGCTTCTTACTAGACAGTCCCCAATAAGTAAAAATAAAATAAAATAAAAACCGAGCGAGCAGTGCGTTTCAGGCAAATGCAAAGCAACTACAGTTTCGTCTGAACATCATCTCCACAGATCATCTTCTCCTTCCTCACATAATCTTCATGTAATCTTAATATCTGAGCTCCAGGGACTCATTTACCGCCATCAGCAGAAGCTTCATGTTGCACATCAGTTCAGCTGGGAAGAACAAACCCAATCTGACAGCAATTCAAGAAATATTATAAGTTTAATCCATCCATCCATCCATCCATTATCTTTTACCCACTTTTTCTTTTCTGGGTCTTGGGGTTCACTGAATCTAATAGTCACAGTGCGAGAGGTGGGGGAACACCCTGGACATGTGTCCAGTCCTTGACTTGGACACAGAGACAAACGAGACAACCACTCTCTCACACCTTTCAGCCTTACATGCATGTATCTATGCACAACAAAAAAGAAAAAAAAAAGAAAACAATAAGAATTTAACATTGGTAAAATGTTTAGTTTGCATTATTTATTTGTATGTTTTTAAGTGCAATATTAGACACAAAGTATATATTTGGTGTGCTACAACCGTATGAGGCAGAAAGTGAAACACTTCTTATGAGACAAGAAAAAAAAACACTTTACTGTTTTTATAAGATATATTATAGATACAGTACTGTATTTTACGTCATACAAGTCACACTGCACTATACTTCGCATCAGTCCAAATATCTTTAATAAAGTGGAAAAATCCATGAATACATTGCTTTGCCATATACGTTGCTTCTATAATGTGTCACTGCTGACGTGTCACGTTTTTTAAGCGTCACCGCTGACAACACGGAAATGTGTTGTGCCAGAAATTGATTGGCTGCCAAATGAAAGCCGAGGGAGCGTGCACAGGAGGACTTTAACAAGAATTTAACAAGACTGACACTTAAAAACATTACTTGTTTGCTTGAAATTGTAGTAAAGGTGTGTCTCAGTTGAATTTTTACTTAATAAATGCACTTCAATGGTCAAATTTGCTGCATTTTGCCGGGGCAGCACAACAAAATGAAGCTGATTTGACAGTTGCTCCAGGCGAGCTAGACAAAGGTGGCAGACCATGGCAAGCCAATTGTGTCATTAATAGCCACGTTTTACCTATTACATGACACAACGGCATCCCATACTACTCGAGTGCCATCTAACGGCTGAAAATTGTAGTATTCAATATTTTCAGTCAGAATAAATGAAAGCCAAAAATTGGTTTACAAATATGGGAACAATTCCATAAATACACCACTTTGGCATATAAATCACAGGGCATGCAAATTATGCAAAAAAAAAAGACTTATAGGCCAAAAAATACGGTACTGCAAACATGTGTTAAACATAGAATTAATAATAATAATAATAATAATGTCTATTCCTGTCATCTGCATATGTTCCCATACACAGACAAAAAGTATGCATCAAAATTGTATGTTTCAGATTATATATTTGAAGAGACAGTGAGTTTGGGTTTACTTTCTGGAGCAATTTGTATTCTAAATGAGTTAATGTGTCCACTTCTAACTGTGAGATTACAGAAACACGCTGATCCATAAACCCAGGTGCAACCAGCTCATTTCAGTAATGCCCAAAGTAAATTAGCACAGACTTGAAACAAGGCGGACGCACTGATAATCAGAAGCTGGTAAATTAGCAGCAGCTTGTTGCTCCTGAGCATCAACCTGATCATCTGTTCACATACAGAGTATTTAAGCTTCACTCTTTGGCCCACATCAAACACTGGGTTACCTTTGGTAAAGAAACTCCTAAATGAGTGTCATACAACTTCACATTTCACTTTAACTTCATTCAGTGGTGTCATAAAAAAAAAGGCTCAAACAGCAGATGTACTCAAATAAAAACATTAAAACGTTTGCCTTGAAGCCTTACCTTTAAGTCGTATATTAGCGTTGGCAACAATTATGATAACTGTAAATAGCTTTTTATTCCAAAAGCTAAGGATGAAAAAGTAAACAATGTTTTTGTAATTTAGTGTGTATGTTTCGCATTTAAAGTCATTTTAGATCAAACATGTAAAGGCTCAGCTAGTGCAAGAAAAAAAGGGAATATGCAAATCTGTAAATGGTTTGTGAAAACCTCTAATTCTTCAAGGTTAAATGAGAAATTAATGACATTTGCATCACGTGGTACATGAGGAGGAACAAAATTGTGTACTCAATGTCCCAGTTACACCCAAAAAAGCACTATACCGGTGTACTGTACATATAATGTATAAATAAACAGAAGCAGTGTACAAGCATCCAAGACGGGGATGCCTAATACGTCAATCTCAATCTACTGGTCGATCGTAAAGGTTTTATGGGTAGTTCACATGCATGTATGTCCTCTCAAACCAGCCTGTCAAAGCAGATGGCCGCTTGTCCTGAGCCTGGTTCTGCTGGAGGTTTTGTCCTTTAAAAGGGAGTTTTTCCTTTCTACTGTGCCTTTGTGTTTGCTCAGGATGGGAGACTGCAACAAAGTGAAGATTCAACGAGTCAGCTGCTTCCTTAGAAAGACAACTTTACTAATTGGCTTTTCTATGTACGTGATCGTCCCTGTAAAGTGCCCCGAGACAACTTTTTTGTGATATGGCGCCATATAAATAAACTGAATTGAATTGAATAAAATAAAAAAAATAAAAAATGTTGTCAGCCTGTCATCCATTCTCACTATGAAATTTGTCACGTGATTTGACATACAAGGCAGCCGGTCGGAGGCCCCGTTTACACGACGTGAAACGTCCGGCCGTTCATTTATAGACAACAGCCTCAATCCCTCTGAAACCGAAGGTTTCTGAATACTGTACCGGTACTGGTCTCAGAGTGGAGATTTTCGGGGGAACTCCACACGGAGATGTGAAATGCTCCAAGTGTGAAGTCGCACATGCACATTACAGGTGGCTGCAGCCCCAAGTTTATCTGCACTAACAACAGTTATAATAAATGGCAGAACACGGAGTGTTTTTTTTTTTTGTACTCACTCTTTTCAGCATGTAGGAGCAACACTAATAAAATCCACTGTCCAAAGAGACGTTAGTGTATTCAATAGTTTGGACTGACTGTCATGCATATATATATATATAGAAATCCTTGAGAAGTATAGTAACTACAGCCAGCAAACTGTTAGGGACCACTCTGCCATGTATGGAAAAGATATACATGGACAGAGTTATGAGGAAGGCAAACAAGATTATAGCAGACAACACACATCCCTTAAGATCTTCATTTGAGTTGCTTCCTTCAGGGCGAAGGTATGGCCTTCCTTTATTCTCAAGAAACAGAACAAAATTTTCTTTCATACCACAAGCAATTAAATCATTAAATAATACTAAGGTATCATGAATTACTGAGCTGAAACATCTTTGCTGTAATGATGGATGATGATGTCATGTATGTATGTATAAGTATGTCCTTTATGTCAATGCCTGCTGACAAATGTTGCAAATTAATTTCCCTAAGGGGACAAATAAATCTATATCTATCTATCTATCTATCTATCTATCTATCTATCTATCTATCTATCTATCTATCTATCTATCTATCTATCTATCTATCTATCTATCTATTATATATATATATATATTTATATATAAATATAAATATATATAAAGATGTTTTAAACCCTTCCCATACTTTGCAAAATTCTAAACAGTGTTTCTATACGCTCTAAAAGAGCACAGCATATCATGATCTTCTCTCTCTGCCTCCAGCTGCACACTGCCACTGGCCAGCGCTCGGGCCACGCCCACTTCTCCGCTGCAGAGCGGAGATATGACAAGCTGCAGGAGGATGCTTCTCCTGCAGCTGTGGGCTGCAGAAAGGTGCAAGCAGGTGCAAAATAATTTAAAATAATTCATTAAAATAAAAATTCAGTTCTGCAAGTCATGTCCAATCTTACTTTGAAAAAACACGAAGTAGCAAGTCCATGGAAAAACGAAACGCGAAGTAGCGAGGGATTACTATATTTTAGTTAAATATATTAGCATGTCTGATTAACTTCATGAACTTTAAAGTTCACTTTCAGGAAGACCTACTGAGATCTCGCTAAGGACATTTATCTCATGCAGAAGTAAACTTCGCTCAATATGTTTATTTATTTATTATTTGTTTGTTTGTTTTTGTGGTAGAGTGGAGCCAATAGAAAAAAGAAAATATTAAAAAGACGTGTGTGTGTGTGGAGTTAGAACAGAGGAGGAGGTGAATAATCTTACCGTCATCTCCTGATCCCGAGCCAGCATCTGCAGGAGAGAACAAACACGGTTATTAACCACAGGCTCCTGCAGCCACGGACATTAGCTGAATAAGCGTGTGTCTGCATATGTAAGCGTGTGCGTCTGGGCTTGTTTGATTAGAAGCTTGCGGTTGTGTGCTGAGAGGAGACAGATATACTTCATGTTGCTGAGGGTGTGGCAGAGCAAGATGAGATGTCTCTAAAGATAGAGCAGAAACTAATACTGCGCGTCTGATTCACAACAAGAAAACACAGCAGGAAGCGGAGACGGAGGACAGAGTCTGTCCTCGAGCATCGTCCTCCTTCTGCAGCAGCTGTGGAAGAACCGTGGGCAAACTCTCACTGTTGCTAGTTGCTAATTTGTTTGCGTGTCAGTGAATCCTTGTCCACGGCCTTCCGCAGTCAATCTATGTGAAGCCCCGCAAACACAAAGAGCTTTCCGAGCCGTTCAACAACACGGCTGTGAAAGGCATACTCGCGAGCACTCGGAGCGCCGTGTAACTCGATCTGCCACATAAAGTGATCTGCTAAAGCGCGCGGTGCCAGAGGGTAGAACCACGCGGGGCCCTCGGAGGACAGTAGGGGATAAGAGCTCGGCTTCGTATGAAAGACCCGTGTGAGATGGGTTTAGAAGGAGAGGTGCCTAAAGTGGGGTCATCACATCCCATTGCACATTTGGAATCTGAGCAGACACCTGACACCGATACATGCACTGCATGAGGGTCCAATCGATATAATACATTTTTAACAACACGTCTGCTTCGTGGTGAGCCTTTGACCGGCAGCAGATGGCCTGATGAGTCTGGGGAAAACATGTCTTAAAGCAACCAGTTCAACTCTGAGGATAATGGAGGAGACGCTTGCTCCAGATTATCAGTTGACTGAAATGTTCTCTAATAATGGGTTGATTCACTCTAATAATGGGTTGATTCACTCTAATAATGGGTTGATTCACTCTAATAATGGGTTGATTCACTCTAATAATGGGTTGATTCACTCTAATAATGGTTTGATTCACTCTAATAATGGTTTGATTCACTCTAATAATGGGTTGATTCACTCTAATAATGGTTTGATTCACTCTAATAATGGGTTGATTCACTCTAATAATGGTTTGATTCACTCTAATAATGGTTTGATTCACTCTAATAATGGTTGATTCACTCTAATAATGGTTGATTCACTCTAATAATGGTTTGATTCACTCTAATAATGGTTTGATTCACTCTAATAATGGTTGATTCACTCTAATAATGGTTTGATTCACTCTAATAATGGTTTGATTCACTCTAATAATGGTTTGATTCACTCTAATAATGGTTTGATTCACTCTAATAATGGTTTGATTCACTCTAATAATGGTTTGATTCACTCTAATAATGGTTTGATTCACTCTAATAATGGTTTGATTCACTCTAATAATGGTTTGATTCACTCTAATAATGGTTTGATTCACTCTAATAATGGTTTGATTCACTCTAATAATGGGTTGATTCACTCTAATAATGGTTTGATTCACTCTAATAATGGTTTGATTCACTCTAATAATGGTTTGATTCAC
>JBBPBX010062002.1:0-15776 GCA_038048925.1 Garcialebias charrua | reverse complement strand
ATGGCCGTCCATCTGGTTGTGGTTACAACAGGCTGGCACTGGTCCACAGTCTTTGAAGTGCAAGTTTAAAGCCTGAACCAGTGTACTGCAGAGACAGCTCTGACTTCCTTATTCTGTCTGTTTGACCTCCCTGTCACTTTGGATCGGGCAGCACAGGAAGTATCAAAGGAACCTGTAAAAAGGTGTTTAAAATGAACAAATACGACAGTAAACTAGAGTTATGATTGAATGTTAACTCCTAATATGCATTGTGTTATAAACTACATTTGTGTGGCTGTAATGAAATCTGTTCAGTGAAACATACTGAACTGTATAAAAACTTAATTTTACTTCCGTGGAATCAGATTACTGTATGCTGCATTTTTTCTTAAACTTTCTGAAGTTTTCTTTGAATTTTGCCACTTTTTTTTAATACTCATTTTCAGTTTGGTGCCTAAACATGTTCAGATCTTTTATTTAATTATTATTATTATTATTATTATTATTATTATTATTATTATTATTATTATTATTATTATTATTATTATTATTATTTGTTTGTCAATCCACATAACTCTGGCCTTCAAATCACTTGAGCGTAAAGGTCCCTAAACTCAAGGGATGAGCCAGTGTTGTGTTGACAAACAACAACCTTTTTTTTTTATATCAAACCTTTAGGCACTTTGTAAACCAGTGCAAGGACTGAAAACATGAAAAAGCAACTGATGTCCAAAAGAAAACTTTCAAAAAGTCTATGTCACGATTGACAGAAACCATTAAAAATTTGCAATAACTAAGTGCTGTTTAAAACTTTTGAATTGACTTGCATGTTGGCCAAAATAGTCTTATTATTATTAATATTATTATTGTTGTTGTGGTTCTTTATGATATAACCAATCCCTGTTGGTGGTAACTAACAGATAATACATTAGCCCCAACATGATCACTAAACACAAACAAACAGAAGACATCAGCCATCAAATGATTGTAGTGAAGTACAAATAATCTAAAGTACCATACTTTTCACCATATAAGTTGCACCTTTTTGCATAAATTTGCATGCCCTGTGACTTACATACCGAAGCGACTTATTTATTTTTCCCATTATTAATAACACAATTTCTGGCTGAGATCTGACAATTTAATTCATTCTGACATGGAAAATATTGAACACTACCATTTTCAGCCTCTAAAGGATCCTTGAGTCATATGGCAAGGCAATTGTCTCATTAAAAGGTAAAAGTGGCTATTAATGAGACACTGATTATTACTAGTCTAAAAGCATCAGGCCACCTCAGTAGCAGTAATATGGCCGTCCATCTGGTTGTGGTTACAAAAGGCTGGCACTGGTCCACTGTCTTTGAAGTGCAAGTTTAAAGCCTGAACCAATCAAAAAGCTGCAACGTGAATGTAACTTGTAATTCAACACATTATAATAGTGTAATGCAGTAGTAAGTGCAGATACTCCATGTAAAACATAGTGGAGTAATTAATGTTTTTACACTTTGCTTGCCATACCAAGGCACCTTTGTCTCGCTCCAAAACTCCCGGAGCAAAGGTCAAATCAGCTGCATTTCGCCACGCCGCCCAGGCGAAAATGCATTAAGGAAAAGTTCAACTGAGACACACCGTTGCTATAATTGCGAGCAAACAAATCATTGTTTTTAAGTGTTAATCCTGCTAAATTCTTGTTAAAGTCCTCTCGTGCGTGCTCCCATGGCTGCTATTGGGCAGCCAATCGATTTTTGGTACAACACCTGCCCACATTTGCGGGTGGTCTGCTGTGACACATGACAAATGCAACACGTCAGCGGTGATGCATAATAGATGTGATTCATAGGGCAAAGTGACTTATTAATGTTTCCTTTTTCCACTTTATTAGACATATTTGAACTGATGCATTTTGTGCGGTGAAAGTACAGTACCTCACATGCCAGTGAAGACCTAAATGAAACTGAAAGTGATGTGGGTAGAATATGTCTTTAAATGAATACTTATGTTTGTTTGTTGTTGTTCTTAAGGAAAGTCTTAATCAGAAAGTCTGGTCATGTCTAGTAATGTCAAGCAGATAGTTATCAGTAGTGATGGGGCCAATCCAGTATCGGCATCCGTATCCGATACCAGCATAATTTAAGTATCGGATATCGGATCCAACCTGCCGATATTTCCAATCCAGTTTCAAAGAACACTTGTGCTCCATCACTTTCTGTGAATGCCGTGTTAACATTGTGTGAGTTAAACCCAATGAAGACACTCTTGAGCCTTACAACAGGAAACACTAAATTAAACAGCACACAAGAGGCAAGTCTATACCACACACATGTCCTTCTCACTCATGGTGCAGCTGGAAAAACTAAAAAAAACGCTAAGCATGATGGGAAAGACAACAAAATCCACTCCCCTTAACCACTAAGGAAGTGGATTTTGTTGTCTTTCCCATAATGCTTAGCTGTTTTTTTAGTTTTCCAGCTGCACCTAAAGCTGGAAAACAAAAAACCCGCTAAGCATTATGGGAAAGAAAACAAAATCCACATGGTTAAGGGGAGTGGGCTGTGTTGTCTTTCCCATCATGCTTAGGTTTTTTTGTTTTGTTTTTCCAGCTGCACCATGAGTGAGAAGGACATGTGTGCGGTATAGACTTGCCTCTTGTGTGCTGTTAAAGTTTATGAGTTTCCTGTTGTAAGGCTCAAGTGTATCTTCATTGGGTTTATCTCACACAATGTTAAAATTAATAGTCTCAGTACAAAAATTTCATTATACAGATTCACATACCTGAACAGTATCGGATTGGAAAGTATCGGTATCGGTCGATACCCAGGTTTTTAGTATCGATATCAGATCGGAAGTGAGAAATGTGGATCGGTGCATCCCTAGTTATCAGCAGCAAGTATCGACACAGCCATGACATTGGTCATGTGTGCTGAGTTCAAACCATACAGATGCTGATGATGATGCTGAGGCAGATGAATGGATCTGTCCACCTGATCAGCACGTCAGTCAGAGTAAAAGTTTACTGAACTCTCTGCACACTGATTCATCAGCATTAGAGCACCCACATTTACATGGTTTCTGCTCAGTACACATAAGTTTGAGCAGTAACACAGACAATGTTCAGCAAATTAGAGAGTTTCATGCAAAAGAGTAGAAGTTTAACTTTAGCTAAAGTTGTGGGCTTTTTTTTAACACCTGAGTATTGTTTATGAGAAAGAGTTGTTTTTTGTTGCTATAAAGTGATTTGAAATCAACTAAGCCTTCGTTTGGCTAACAAATAGCCCGGCCTAAACCAAGACTTCTACCGCTGACTGACATGACACCTGATAAGATACTAATTATTGATAAGTAATTAACAGAACATCACTAAAAATCCCTTTAGTTGTACTGTACCTTTGATCCTGTCTCTCTGTATCTCCTCCAGCCTACTTCACTGAGCTCCACAGTGGATCTGAGCGCTCCCTGCAGGAGGTGCTGTCTCCTCTAGGCTCGCTGTACTCCCAGAACACCCGTCTCTTTGGGGACCTCTACACCGACTTGCGCCAGTACTACCGGGGCTCTGCCCTCAACCTGGGCGAGATCTTCTCTGACTTCTGGTCCCGCCTGTTAGAGCGAACTTTTAAAGCATCTGCTCTCACAGATGTGAGTAACGACAGGTTTAAATAAAAAAGCATGCTCATTTTGATTGCAACAATATGTAGCTGAAGATTTGGATTAGTTATTTAGAATGAATTAATGGAAAGAGACACATTCTAGCACGATGATCAAGTGTTATTGCATCATTTGGACCAAATGTAAAGGTTTTATAAACCTGTCTTGCACTATGGTAAATGATTACTACAAAACACAATACAGGTAGTCCCCGAGTTACGACGGAGTTCTGTTCCTACGCTCCATCGTATCTCGAATTTCGTCCCAAGTCAGAAAATACGTCCAAACTGCACCTTATACATACAATTACCAAGCACTTAGCCTATCCTAACACAGTACCCTACATAATTATCAAAAAAACACAAACATTTGGAGCCATAATGAAGGAAAAAAAGAGTTAATAACCTTCTGGGAGCTGGTGAAGCCTTCCACCGCCTGTTAGCATGTTAGCTCGGTGTTCATCCAACATCTGAGGCTGCCTGTAGTTCGCACGGTCCAGACTGTTTACAGTAAGGCCTGTTAGCATGTTAACTCCATACATTTGGAGCCATAATGAAGGGAAAAAAGAGTTAATAACCTACTATATTGGGCGGCCGTGGTGTAGTGGTAATGGCAGTCGTCTCCCGATCGGAAAGTTGGCGGTTCGACTCCCGGGACCCGCACCATGTGTCGTTGTGTCCTTGGGCAAGACACTTAACCCTGAGTTGCTCCCGGTAGGACTGGAAAGCACCTTGCATGGTAGTCTGCCGCCACCGGTTTATGAATGTGTGTAGCATTCAATATATGTGTAGCACTTTGAGATTTTCAGTAATGAAAAGTGCGTTATAAATTGAATTAATTATTATTATTATTATTATTATTACTGGGAGCTGGTGAGCCCTCCTCCGCCTGTTAGCATGTTAGCTCGTTGTTCCTCCAAGCTCTGCAGCTGCGTGTAGTTTTCCATTGCTTCGCACGGTCCACAGCTTTACAGTAAGGTCTCTTAACATGTTAGCTCGTCCCTCCTCGTCGGTCTGCCGGTCCAAGGTCTGCAGGTCCGGCCCTCTGCCTTCAAGCTACTGCTGTCAAAACCGGAAGGAACTCGGAACTCGGCTTTCAAAATAAAAATAAAAATATGGGCCTATATATATATATATTTTTTAAATGGGAGATGCGTGACATAACCACGAAACGTCGTAAGTTGAGGCCATCGTAAGTCGAGGACTACCCATATATTTAAACATGGTCTACCAAGACTATTCAACTAAACTGCTCAGGGGGGCACAGTTTCTGAAAGCCAGCAGATCAGGGGCTGAACATCCAGCGATTAGTCATTATGTAAATAAACCAAGTTTTACGATGATCCGTTTCCATTTATTTATTGCACTGAATCATAAATGCAATAAACAGAATCAAAATCCAGAACCCAAAAAAACCCAATCAATAATAATAAATGAAATCATTGGCGGGCTGGATTGAAGTCACCGTGGGCTGAAAATGTCCCGCGGGCCGCCAGTTGAATAACCCTGGTCTACAGTAGTAATGTATTTGAACATATAACAATAATCATAAATTCGTCAAATTAGACTGTTTTATGGGAATGAAACACACTTTATTTTATTACCGTTCTGAGAAATACACTTTCCTTACGCCCCCCTCCACCCCCCACCGTCTTCTGCTCTCGTCTCTGTTTGACAGGTCGACCTGTCAGAGGATTACCTCGAATGTGTCTCTAAGCAACAAGAGACGCTACGGCCGTTTGGAGACATCCCTCGGGACATGAAAGGGAAGGTGTCCCGGTCCTTTGTTACTGCCAGGTCGTTTGTCCAGGGGCTCTTAGTCAGCACTGATGTGGTCAGGAAGGTCTCACAGGTGAGAGCGTGTTCCTTCTGTTCTTCGCGTTGTGGGACATAAATCTTCACACGCTCACTTCGTTAGCACACGAGGACAAACACCGAATGTTAAAACACAACATAATCAGTCCTAGGGTGTACAAACAGTAATTTTGATCTTGATTAGTCCCCAGGAGTTAAAGCAGTGATAATAAGAGTGGGTTTTTTTGTGTGTGTGTGAGTGTGTTTAATGTCTGGTTGGGCTGATTCCCAGGAAAACAGATCTGCTGGCTGTGTGATTAGTCCCCAGGAGTTAAAGCAGTGATAATAAGAGTGGGTTTTTTTGTGTGTGTGTGAGTGTGTTTAATGTCTGGTTGGGCTGATTCCCAGGAAAACAGATCTGCTGGCTGTGTGGTTGTCACGCCCTAACTGTCAAATTAAATGTCTCTACCCTCCCAATGAGAAACACAAAGATCATCAGAAATGAAGTGTCAGACTTTCAGAACAAAGCTCTCATTTGGAGAGATGACAGCCCAGATGACACTTTATGGATGTGATGATCTTTATTATTATTATTATTATTATTATTATTATTATTATTATTATTATTATTATTATTATTATTATTATTATTTAATCTTTGGAAGCAGAGTTTTTCACCAAAATGCAGATTTCTGTAATGTTTCCGTGTTTCTTGACTTGGAACAATATTTCAGTGAGGCTTTTTACCTTTTAAAACAGAGAGCAAACATTCTCCAAACCTATTTTTTTGTCTCCACTTTTGTGTCATAATTGATCCAAACACCTTTTATTTTTTTTATTTTCATTTGTTTTAGTATATATTTCCAGGCTAGCACTGGTCATGCTCTGAGGTTAACAATAGGAAGCATTGATTTCATGTTCAGCCTTTTCCAGTTTAACGTGTAAACGCTGCTCTCTACTGTCAGCCTTCAGTATAGCTTCACGTAAATAAAACAAATGTAACAGCCATGAACAGTGGACATGTGTAAGTGAAAGATCCTTACTTCATTACTGAGACATGTTTATTTTTCACCGTCCTCAGGTCTCTTTGGGTCAGGAGTGCACGAGGGCCCTGATGAAGCTGGTGTACTGCCCTCACTGTCGTGGCTTGGCCTCCGTCAAACCCTGCTCCAACTACTGCTCCAACGTGATGAAGGGCTGCCTGGCCAACCAAGCTGACCTGGATCCAGTGTGGAAGGAGCTTATAGGTGAGATACTCCAGAGTAATGCCTTCATTCATCCGCTGTTCAGACTTTGAGTATTTATGTTACAAGTTCTTGAAAACTTAGTTGTATAAATGATTTTTAAAACAGCTTTCAGCAAGCTCAAACTAATGCCAAGGATTAGCAATATGGTTTGTGTAGGTTATTATTGTTATTGTTGTAGATGTTTTTTTTATGGAGTGAGGAATGTGACAAAATGTAATAAATAAGTACATAATACAAACATAACAATTAAATACATCATTTAATTATTAGATGCATCATTTAATTATGAAATACATCATTGTATGAGCGGCTTCAGATGTTATCAGTGCATTAAATGGCCGTTATAAGTTATTATCATCCCCATATGTAGCGGTGAAACTGTCCCACCTACCTCTAGTAGGTTTAAAGTGTCTGTGACATCATCGTCCTTCTTTTCATGAAATGATAGAAGATATAGATCTTCTATCATTTAACTATGTTCGTTTTTGCAAACAAAATGATAAATTAATGAAAATTCCTTTCAAACTGAGATTAAAATTAAAATCAGTGTTTCTTCTTGGAATATCCGACTCACGCGAATGCACCATCTGTGACGTAGGAGGATGAACGTCTTTAGAACGCCCCTATTAAATATTCATGGCGGACAATAAATAAAATGACGAAATTAGCAATCTAAGTTAAAGGGGACCACAGATGCAAAATTCACTTTTTAATGTTTTTTTTTTACTCTACTTTGGGTATTTACTTCTTAAAAAAACAGTCCTAGGGCCAAAGAAATGCACCCAGTGGTATATTTACTCTAAGTAGATTTATTTTTCAGGGATATAAATGTCTCGTTTTCAAATCCTGCGGCTTGTGACGTCACAAGCCGCAGCCACAACCCACCCCAAACCTGAGTCCAGCCCCTCACCTAGCAACCCCTGGTTAGGCTCAACCCACTTCAGTATAAAAGACGTGACGGTTGTTTTTCCTGATTTCATCTCATCTTTTGTTTAAATGTTCTTAATTTCATGTGTACAGCACTTTGTTGCAGCTGTGGTTGTTTTAAATGGCTTTATAAATAAAGTATAATTGTTATTTTTACGTTTTAGTTCAATTTTTAGCGTATTAGCGATCGCTCCCAACGAGCAGCCGGCAGACGGAAAACGAGCAGACCGCCGGCGAAGGGACCATCTGCGGGCGTGAGCTGCTGGGAACTGCTGGCTTTTGAGGACCGTGGGTCCGGTCAGAGGTTGCCTCATACGGATAAATTAACTGGAAACACTCTGTGAACTTTGTGTATGTGTCTGGACTGGAGCAGCGATCGCTCCCAAAGCGCCGCATGCAACGAGCGGAGCTAAGCGGGCGGAGGAGGAAGAGCTATCATTAGCCTCGGAGGGCTAATGCCTAAAAGGAGCAGCTCATTGCGGCGCGCGCAGACGGCTTTCGGTAAGTTATCTTAAGCTAGCACTAACAGTAAGTCAAATGAGTAATAAAAAAGAGCTAATTTTAAAACAACAACAGATTAGAGATACTGGCTGTTACAGAGGGCGGAGTTAATGTAAACAGATTTTTGAAGGGCGTGGCCTTCAGAGCTCATTATCATAAACAGCCTGTTCAGAACGGAAATGAGAAAAGGCAGAACTAAAAAGGGGATATTTTATTATCTAAGAATTATTTTGTGCATTAAATTGAATGAACATGGTCTGGATATCCCACAGACATACCATAAAAATTTATAAAACCAATATGTGGTCTCCTTTAAGATTTGAGCGATTTGTCTTCAGTTTGGGAAGCAGGAAGTTAGATGAGCAGAAACAGCAGGTTCTAATTTAGGTCTGCACCCGTATTATTTTTATTTTTTTGTCTTACCTGTTCAGGAAGTGAGTGCGCTCCGAGAGCGGGGGTAACTTTATTTATTCCATACTTGACGAAGTATTTCATCTTTTGGGAAAGTGAAAAGGCTCACTTGTTCACTGATGATATTAGAACACCCAAATGCGACACAACGTAACGGCATTATACAAAAAAAAGGCAATCTGGCAGAGAATTGATGCGTTATCATGGCACACACAGACTCGAGGTTCATCCTCCTACGTCACAGATGGTGCATTCGTGTGTAGTCGGATATTCCAAGAAGAAACACTGATTTTAATTTTAATCTCAGTTTGAAAGGAATTTTCATTAATTTATCATTTTGTTTGCAAAAACGAACATAGTTGAATGATACAAGATATATATATCTTGTATCATTTCATGAAAAGAAGGAAGATGATGTCACAGACACTTTAAAGGTACGTTATTAACGTTATTATTGCTGATAATGGGCAGCATCTCACCAGGGTAAACCAGGAAGTGTGGGTTTTTTTTCAGCTAATCCTTTTCCTAAACCTAACCTTACACCTGACCCAGAGGATCAACCCTAAACTTAACCCCCTTACCTTTGTGCCTGAACCTAACCAAGACCTTAAACCTAACGCCAGACCCTTTACTCTAAACCTAACCACGTGAAGCTATTAAGAGTGCTAACAAAGCCAAAAACTGAGCCTATTATCATCGCTACCAACGCTAACAACGTATCTTTAAACCCACTAGGAGGTACAGGAGGGACAGTCTGACCGCTACATATGGGGATGATAATAACTAATAATGGCCATTTAATGGCTGATAACGTTCGAAGCGGGTGATTATATCATTAAATATACAATCAAATGATTAAATACACCATTAAATAATGAAATGTACCTTTTAAATAATTTCTTTCACGATTCATTTATTCATTTCATTTGGTCACATTCCGTCCTCCACAGTTTTTGTCACGTACATGTTCATGCAAGTGAGAAATGCCCTCCTTTGTCCAGATACAATGATCATGGTGGCGTCCAGTTTCAGTGCAGAACCCAGTCTTGACGTGGTTCTGTCCTCCATTCCTGCTCGTATCTACGAAGCCGTGCACTACCTGCAGGACAACATGGACACGTTTACAGCCAAGGTGAGGCTTCTTTACGATCACATCACCTTAATTTGACTTTGTTTGATTCTCAGCTCTTTGAAAAATCTTTAGGAAGTTTTCTTGCTCCTCACATCTTTCATTAATCAGCTCAGCTTCCATGATTAGATATTGATCTATGTTCCCCTTCAACACACTGCACTGCCAATACTGTCACAGCATGGATGTGTTGAAGGCAACTCCTGCAGGACAAAGGGGAGCCAACCCAGAACAATTTGAAACGTTTGTTTGCAGCGCCATCTCGTGGAATTTCTATTACTCACAAATACAGTTTTCTCGTCGTTTTTTGTTTTCTTGCCAACCATCTGGAAATCAGACACATTAAAGTATTTTGATGCATACCATATTTTATAAATTCTCTTCTGGGACTAAAATCCAGAGATAAAAAAATTCTGTTTTGTATGATTTGCAGAAGTTATTTTAAAATCTTTACAATTAACCACAATAATCTCACATTAAAATGTAAAAAATATACTTAGTTATACAGTTTTACAAACAATTTTAGAGCTTGCATCAGTAAAAACAAAACAAAAATGCAATGGTTGGATGAAGCTGTGTACACAAAGTATTGATTTGATGTCTGTTTAAATTACTTCTGTTAGTAAAGACGCCTGAGATTTGTGGTAAAGAGTTCTTTTGTTTCGTCTCCTGGGTGGGTGCAGGTGTATCAAACGTGTGGAACTCCTGGTGAAACAGGAACAGGAAGTCCTGTCCGCCATAGGCAGAAGAAGAAAAGTGGCTCACTGACCGCCTCAGAATACAAACCCTCGCCTACAGCCGGTCTCAGACTGGAAATGCAGGTTTGCTTCATTTTTTTCCCACCAGTACCGTATATCCTGAATATTATAGTAAATGAAGAGCAAAGTAAAAGGAAAGTATAGAAAGTAAAAAAACAAAATAACATAAAAAGCCTAAAGTACATCATCCCATGGAGAACTGAAGGATTAATTCAACAATGTTCAGTCGGGTTATCTGGACGTTTTTTTTTTCTTTTCTGAGACGTTTTGTCCTCCATCCAAAGGACTTCTTCAGTTTGAGGAGCTACCAATCAAAACTGATTCTCACACCAGCATACTCCATTGTAGAAAAAAAAAAATCAACAGTTTGCTAGTGCTAAAATGGCCTCCAGGACCCACCCTCTCCCTCATCAACGCCTCTGAGACAGTCATACCAGCGTGGTTCAAAACATCAACATTCATGCTCAATAATCCAGGCAGAAATAAAATCCTGTCACATCAAGTGGTGTTTTGAAACACTTTGGATTGACTATCTCAGAGGAGTTGTCGGGGGAGAGGGCGGGCCACGGAAGCCATCTTAGCACCAGCAAACTGCTTTTTCCTATTAGAGTATGGTGTTGTTGTGGGAATCAGTTTTGTTTGGTGGCTCCTCAGATTGAAGAAGTTCTTTGGATGAAGGATGAAACGTCTCAGCAAAAAAATAAAAAAAAATAAAGAAGAAACCATCCAGATGACCTGACTGAATATGCTGGATTTTATATTTGGATTATTGAGCATGAACTTTGGTGTTAATAAATGAAGGTTATGAGGTTCATGAAGGTTAAGAAATGTTCCTTTGATTTTGTTTTCACCAAACAAAAACATAAAACAAATCATAGGTGTAGGCAAAATATTAATTTTGACTTTATAATTTTGTATTTCTTTTGTCTAAAATGTTAAGTAGAGAGTTCAGTTTTACAAATATTACATTTAATACGGCCAAGCACTACATGCAAAATCATAAATAATCTAGACACACCTTTCTATTCAAACTGAATGAGAACGTCTCTTCAAAATTATGCGTTAGCTCTGAATAACTGCTTTTTTTTATACCGGTAAATATGGGAATTTAAAGAAATGTCATTTTTTTAAAGGGTCAACAGCTGGATTCATGTGCATGCATACTTCATATCAATGGCTTAAAAACAAATTGTCATAATACAAATAAGGCAATTATTTCATTTTACCTGACATTTGGTTTATTCTTATACAAACTTTGCATAAACAATGAGAAGAAAATAAACAGCTCTATAGTTAAAATAAAAAAGTGTGAAAATAATGATTAAATTACTGTCCTTGAAATGAAAAAAAAAAGTCAAAGTCAAATACTATACATACGTTGTACATCCCTTTAATGTAATCTAATGTATAGATTTATGCTATTTGGTATCACATGATTTAAACAAAAGTTGATTTTATTAGATGTCAGATGGATCATTTTCTGTGAATAATCTCTACAGTGAACAGAAATGGATGGAGAAGCAAGCGCCTCGTGCATTAATGACTCGGCTGTGTGAAATCACTGCTCCGTGGTTTTAATGAGACTTAAGCAAAGTCCAGGGATTATAATATATACCAGCTGCTTTAATCGCTTCTTTCCTTTTAATCTGAGATAATACCAATGCTTGCATCCAGGCTTGTTACTATGGTTACTAAGTGGTTTTCATAAATATCTGCAGATAAGTGGCTTGCATATATTGATTATAAGATTGCTTCCTGATGGGTGTCTCATGATCAGCAGAAAAATAAACTAAAATGATCATAAGATCTGATGTAAGTGTTTGTTGGTTTGCTACTTTTAAAAGACGTTTTGTGATTTCAGGTGTCAGATCTGTCCAGTAAGCTGAGGGAGATGCGTCAGTACTGGATCCAGCTTCCTGTGGCACTTTGCAGTAAATTTGCTGCAGGAGGCAACAGTCAGGATAAATGCTGGAACGGCATGTCAAAATCCAGGTGAGGCCGACAGAATGGCGAGGAACGTTGCACATTCACAACATTCACAATCTCTCATTGTGTCAGTGTTTATGAAGCATGCACAATGGTGTGATCCATTTGTCTTTTGTACGTTTCTCAGCGCGATTCTCATCCCACAGTTTTCAAGCTATTTCTACAAATTGTATCTCAAAATGTTCAGCTGTTTCAGAACAATCCTGCTATGACTTTTTTTTTTGTGTGCAACTTTAGCTTTTTGTCATATTTAGCCTTTTCGGTCATTTCTCTCTCATAGAAAATGTACTGAGTTCATTTTACATCCTTCGTGTGTTTCCAACCTTTTACTGCTCCTTTCACATTTTGCTCTGGTTCAGCTTCTTTCAGCTTCCTTGTGCAAAGACTTTTTTCCAGCTAATTTAAGCTGTTTCCCCCCCCCCCAGCTTTTTATGCTTCTTTCAGATTCTTTCGGCCACAACATGTTTGTGCTTCTACTAACTTCTTTCTGCTAATTTCAGCTTGTTATACTCCTTTATGCTTATTTATACACGTTTCAGCTTATTCTACTATTTCAGCTATTACTGTTTTCATGCTTCATTACATGTTTTCATGAAACCAGCCACTAGGGAGCACAAGCCAGTGTATCTCTTGTGCCAGTCCCAAGCCCGGGTAAATGGTGAGGGTTGTGTCAGGAATGGCATCCGATGTAAAACACTTTTGCCAAAACCATAATGCGAGTTCATCAAAGTGAAACCATACCGGATCGGTCGAGGCCCGGGTTAACAACGACCGCCACCGGTGCTGTTGACAAACAGGGTGCCGGCGGAAATTGTGCTACTGTTAGTCGAAGACCCCGAGGAGGGAAACGTGTCAGGAGACAGAGGGAGAGGAGGAAAGTGAAGAATGTAGGACTGAGGGTTGCAACTCTAAATGTGGGGACAATGACAGGCAAAGGTAGAGAGCTGGCTGACATGATGCAGAGAAGAAAGGTAGATGTTTTATGTGTCCAAGAGACCAAGTGGAAGGGCAGCAAGGCTCGCAGCATTGGAGCAGGGTTCAAACTGTTTTACCATGGTGTGGATAGAAAGAGAAATGGAGTAGGGGTGGTCCTGAAGGAGGAGTTGGCAAAGAATGTAGTAGAGGTGAAGAGAGTGTCAGATAGGGTGATGTGCCTGAAGGTAGAAGTAGAAGGTCTGATGCTAAACATTGGGCCTCATGCAAGAACATGTTCGTATTTTTATCCTAAATTTCTCTTACTTTTGTTCGTACGAACATCCCACGTCAGCTTCAACAAACTCTTCTATCCTCAGGAAAAGTGTGTAAATGAGCTGCGTACGTATGATGAATTCCACCTGTTCTATCCACCTGCGCGTGCACGCGGAGAGGTTATTTACATAATTCCCACCCCTCAAAACACCATATAAGGCTACGTTTCCTGCCTCAGAGAGCAGGAAGTGTCCGTTCATACAAATGACAGCGGAAAGTAAAAAGGATAACTTTACTGGTGCGGAGATTGAAGTTCTGCTCTCCGAGGTCGAGAAAAGCAAATCTGTCCTTTTTAGCAGCGTCACTCATGGGATTAAAGGACCAGCTATAGCCAAAGAATGTTTGTTTATAATAAATGTGGACCTTAAAATATACACACGTCCTGGTGGCTCACTGGGTAACGCAGTGCCGTTAGCTGCTCCTGACCTTATCTAGACCTCGTGGGTTCGATTCCCACAAGGTATGACTATTTTTTTTCCTTCTTTCTTTAGATTATTTATTCATTCCAGATTAAAAAAACTTTATGCTTTATTTCTTGTTGTATTGTAAATAGTTTTCTTGTGTTTTTTAAATCTGGAATGAATTAAAAGAAGAAAAAAAACATTGTCCCATGTGGGAATTGAACCCATAAGGTTCGGAACAACGAGCCAACGCTCATCTCACTGAGCTATCAGAGCTCTATGACTGCAACAGGAGGAGGTCAAGGTAAAGTCTGCGTTACCGAGACAAATTAAACTTAAATTAATTCATAATTTAAGTTGGTTTTAGTTTGAGATCTTCATATTAATATTGTAGTGTTAGAAAACGGCATTGATAACAAATTGATTTTAATTTAAATATTTTAATCCGTTAGTCATTATTACATTTAAAATTATAATTCTAATTCAAACAGAATAACCTATTGTCAAAAATAATTATGGTGCGTGATTTCTTTGGACTCAAAATATTTTCTGAATAACGAAATATAAAGTTATTAGTGAAGAAAATCCGTCTGGATAACAGCAGACTGACTGCTCGTAAAATATACGACAGGTCTGGACCACTCGTAAATTTTGTTCGTATCTGAAAAAAATCTTAGGATACGAAAACATTGTTGAATGCCACAAATGCTCCTAAATCACTCGTACGCACAATTTAAGAACAAATCTGTGCATACGAACGGTTCTTGCATGAGGCCCATTGTGAGTGGTTATGCTCCACAGGTTGGATGTGATGGGGAGGAGAAAGATACATTTTGGAAAGATTTGGATGAAGTGATAGAGAGTATTCGGAAAGAGTGGTGATTGGAGCAGACCTGAATGGACATGTTGGTGAAGGAAACAGAGGGGATGAGGAAGTGATGGGTAGGTTTGGTGTCAAGGAAAGAAACCAGGAAGGACAGATGGTGGTGGATTTTGCCAAGAGAATGGAAATGGCTATAGTCAATACCTATTTCCAAAAGAGGGAGGAACATAGAGTGACCTATAAGAGTGGAGGAAGGAGTACACAGGTCGACTACATTCTGTGTAGAAGAGGAAACCTGAGGGAGATTGGAGACTGTAAGGTTGTAGCAGGGGAGAGCGTGGCCAGACAGCATCGGATGGTTGTGTGTAGAATGACTGTTGTGAAGAAGAGAAAAAGAGTAAAATCAGAGAAGAAGACCAAATGGTGGAAGATGAAGAAGGAAGAATGTTGTGAGAAATTCAGAGACGAGCTGTTAAAGGCTCTGGGTGGTAAGAAAGAGCTTCCAAGTGACTGGGCTACTACAGCAACAGTAATTAGAGAGACAGGTAGGAAGGTACTTGGTGTGTCATCTGGACAGAGAATGGATGATAAGGAAACCTGGTGGTGGAATAGTGAAGTGCAGGACGCCATTCAAAGAAAGAGATTAGCCAAGAAGAAATATGACAGTGAGAGGACTGAAGAGAGGAGACAGGAATATAAGGAGATGGGACATAGAGCAAAGAGGGAAGTAGCTAAGGCAAAGCAGAGGGCGTACAATGAGTTGTATGGGAGACTGGACACTAAAGAGGGCGAGAAGGACTTGTACCGATTGGCAAGACAGAGGGATCAGGCTGGAAAGGATGTGCAGCAGGTTAGGCTTATTAAAGATGGGAATGGGAATGTTCTAACAAGTGAGGAGAGTGTGATGGGAAGATGGAAGGATTACTTTGAG
>JBBPBX010062000.1:0-12330 GCA_038048925.1 Garcialebias charrua | reverse complement strand
AAGATTAGACATGACACAGAATTGGCTGATTGACGGGTGAGCCACACCATGGGCATGGAATTTTTATTTAAAATAAATTATTTTAAAGTATTAACACCTGCTGCACATTTGTGCAGGATAAACTTTCTGCTGCAGCTGATCAGCTGTTCTCTGTGCATTATCAGTTGTTCACTGAGCAGAGTGGAGAAGTGGGAGTGACAACAGCAACAGTAGATTTTCCTTGGACAATCAACAATACATAGTTCCCATGTGACGTCACATCTGTGTGTTGGCCTGTTTGACCCTCCCACAGGTAGGCTAAGAAGCAGTTGGAGCGCGTTCTACTGGATGTCCATTTTTCACGTTGTTTTTTTTGTTAATTTCTAATTAATTGCAATGGTTACTTCGTGTTGTGTCAGTGGGTGTTCCAGTCGGGTAGACGTTTGGGCAACGCGCAGGTTTCACTTAATCAAAAAAAAAGTAAACGTGAAGGATTTATTTCATCGGAGAAACTCACACGCCCCATCTCTGCTTGGATCTGCTCAGAAGACATCGTGCTTTTGGCCGGTAAACAAAATATTCTACATAAATCATTTTGTGAAACAATGTTAGAGTACAACTGTCTGTGTGTTAGAGCTGTGTTTTTTATTTATTTTTTATTTAGCGACAGCATGCTGTGGCTAGCTTAGCATCTCGCTAACGCGGCCTCCTCACGGTCCACCGGGACCGGCGGGGAGACCGTCCCAGTGGGAGAAGGAGGACGGGAGCCAAGTCGTGCGGGCGACGCGTCGGTCCCATGGGACGTGCCCCCGCGGCCGCGACGGATCCACGCCGTCCGACCTGAGCTAGACGGACCATCCGCTCCAGATGCTAACAACATGCTAACTTCCAACACGGTAACACTCAAGTGCTGGTTCTGGTCTGTGTTCAGCCTGGACTGTTTGTGCTGGCTGTGTGTTATTTTAGTTAAACCTTTTTTTAGCTGGTTAGATATGATTGAGACAGTTTACACATCTTTTTTGGATTTAAAGCTGTGAAGCTCTGCGCTGTGAAGCCGGTGTGCTGTGAAGCCGGTGTGCGCTCTTTGTAGTAATTAAATAATTAATGATATCGGAGTAACTACTTTGTGACAAGTTGTCTGATTCGTCTGCCATGATTTCTTTCTCAAACTCATTTAACTCGACCACTGCCATTTTGCTGTTGTTCCTTGGTGAAGCTGTGGTAGCTCGTGTTTTTGTCCGTATAATTTGCTCTGCTAGTTCGCAATCTTGCCTTCTCTGCCTTCAGATGTGGTGCGGAAGCCGGTATGGGGGCGTGTCTGGGAACTATGTATAGACAATCATAAGAGAGGCATTCAGATTTTTTTAAAGAAGTTAAAACAAAGATGTCAAAATAGCAAAACAGACAGATTATAAGGCAGATGTAGAAAATCAAAAACAGGAACATGTCTGCATTGGTTCTTGCTAGGATTCCAACAGATTCTTAAAGCCATTTAGAGAAGTCAAGGTCAAGATCTTCAGATATTTTTGTAAGATATTCCAGGAAGCAGGAGCGGAGTAGGAGAAGGCCCTTTTGCCAAGTTCAGTTCTCACTGACGGAATACTGCGGGTAATCATGTCCTGAGAGCGCACGCTGTAGCTGCACTCACGCAAAGACATGTAGGAGGAGATGTATGAAGGCAGCAGACCAAGAAGTGATTTAAAGATGAAAATGTACCAATGGAAGAGTCTGCGTGAGGTTAATGATGTCCAGTTAACCAGTGAATATAGAGTGCATTGGTGGGTACAATAATCACAGCCAGTTATGAATCTGAGTGCACCAATAGACAGCATCCAACATCTGCAGGGTCATGCGCATAGGCAAGGGGGGTTCGGGGGGTTCGAACAAACCGCCCACTTTTAAAGGAGAAGTTGACAATGCTAAACTAATGTGCCTGGATAGCTCAACTGATAAAGCGTCTGCCTTCAGTCCCAAAGCTTGTGGGATCAAGTCCTGCTTGGTACAACGTTTTTTTTTTTTTTTATTCATTCCAAATTAAAAAAGCACAAGAAAACTATTTACAAAACAGCAAGGAATAAAACAATGCATTAAATGAAAGGAATCAGACGAAGAAAATAATCTTATCTGCCCCTTCTCAAACTATTTTTTTTTCAAACACTCGATTCAAACAACTAATTTTACATTTGTCTTTTATTGGATAAAAAAAGTAGTTAATATGCCTGTGAAGAAAGAAGAATGTGTTAACCACAGGCTGTGGTTAACACATTCTTCTTTTTTTATCCAATAAAAGAGTGTTTGAAAAAAAAATAGTTTGAGAAGGGGCAGATAAGATTATTTTCTTCGTCTGATTCCTTTCATTTAATGCATTGTTTTATTCCTTGCTGTTTTGTAAATAGTTTTCTTGTGCTTTTTTAATTTGGAATGAATAATAAAAAAAAAAAACCATTGTACCAAGCAGGACTTGATCCCACAAGCTTTGGGACTAAAGGCAGATGCTTTATCAGTTGAGCTATCCAGGTACATTAGTTTTGCATTGTCAACTTCTCCTTTAAAACGAACCACCCCCCACAGAATTCTGGCTATGCCCATGAGGGTGCTTGTAGAAGCGTTCATGTAGATAATATCCCCGTAATCAATAGAGGAAGGAAAGTCACAGTTACAAGGCGTTTCCTAGCATTCAGTGTTAGACATGATCTGTTTCTGAAAAAGAAACCCAGTTTAACTTTCAGTTTCTTTATTAGGTTTTCCACGTGGAGCTTAAAAGACAGATGCGAGTTGACCAGGATACCCAAATATTTATAGGAATCAACTAACTCAATAGGGACACCGTTTGAGGATAAAATCAGACGAAGAACTTCTGGGACCGACTTCCTATTTCCTTTGGTTTTATCAGCATTTAGGACAAGTTTGAGACGGAACAAATCTGACTGGATGATGTCAAAAGTGGATTGCAAAAGCTGGAAGGCCTTGGCAACTGTTTTAGCTCGACAAAAAACAACTGTGTCATCAGCATAGAAATGTAAGTGTGACCTAAGGTACAGTTTTCATCATAAGTGGAGGGTCTTAAGCCCTTCTTTACACAGATAGTTTGTAAAAATCAACAGAGGCACAGCTGCAAAATTAGATAGTTTATTAAAAAGTCACAATTTAAAAACATCATTTAAAAAATGACCACACTAGAAGTGGGAGACGTCTATGTATCTTAACACTAAAAAAATAGTTAAAACCCTTCCAAAAACTTAAAGTAAAAATAAATCAAAACTGAAACAGTAGCAGGCCAGCCTACACACAAAAGAGATCAGGTTAAACAAACACATTAACCAGCCCGACAATCATAAGGAACGGCCCTTACCTTCTCTAAAGTGAGACCAGTAAACTGCGCTCTGCATGCCACTCTCTAGCAGTTTGTCACCTACAACAATCAGTGGATGAGTCAGATATAAATTCTAAATCCACCTCATGATAAATGTCAGACATACCTCTGCAGGAGTCATCAGCATCAGCCTTGAATCTGATCTCTGCGATCAACCTACTTTTAAATGTAAATGCTGATTACCTGTCTACCTAACAGACCAGCTGCACTCTATCACGGCATCTTCCATATATGGGCAAGAGGAAGTGTGCAGCACTGCACTTCAGGGACAAGCTGCCCCGGCTACAATCTACCCCAACTTTTTGTGTTGACGGCCCGTCAACATATAAATAACCCACTAACACCATGGTCGAAAAATATCAGCCACACTGCTATCAGCACCAGTGATCTGAGAGACTGTAGCCCCTTTGACTTTACATCTTGGCCTCTCTGGAAGGTGATGGGGGTTTGAATGGTAACCGTCCGTTTTCCTTGTCGTCCGTCGGAGGGGGCCCAAACTTTCTCTAGTCTCTTGAAAAGCAACTGTAGAGAGCCTCTGGTCTTTGGTTGCTACAGCCTGGGGGTGTGTCGCTTTGGCCAATGTGCAACGTTCACATTGTTGGCACCAATCTCTAATCTCTTTGTGCATCAGAGGCCAGTAGCACCGTTTCCTAATGAGCTCAGTGGTCCGCTCCACTCCCTGATGTCCATGACTTTGGTGCAACTGTTTCATCACCTCCTCCTTCAAGGAGTCAGGCAGCAGCAATTGATGAACAACCTCACCCCCATCAGGACGTTGTGTACGGCGATATAACAGGCCATTCAGCTGGACCACTTTGTTCCACTGTCGAAGTAGCTGCAGGACTTTTGGGGAGAAACTGGCCCTTTCTGCTCTATCTGGACGTCTCTGTGTCCTCCACGACTTTAAAAACACACTTATGGTAGGATCAGCTTCTTGGAGGGTGATGATGTCATTAGGGGCATGGGTGGGGAAAATGGACACTGCAGCCTGGAACACATGTTGGGTTACATCTGGACAGCTTGGCTGCTTTCCCGCCTGCTGGTAAGCAGCCGCAGCCTCTCCTTGTAGTGGAGTTGGATGCTGCAGGACGAGGTTCATCCTCTGTTGATGACAGTTTCTGGCTATATGACCAGGTTTCTGGCAGCGCCTACAGATAATGGGGGTTGTTCTGTTCAAATATGGCTGACGTGAGGACCTTGAGATGGATTGCAACTGTAACACATTTTGAGAGAGCAGCTTAATCTGATCCTGTTGCTTTAACAACATTTCCTTTAT
Source organism: Garcialebias charrua (assembly GCA_038048925.1). Lineage (NCBI taxonomy): Eukaryota > Metazoa > Chordata > Actinopteri > Cyprinodontiformes > Rivulidae > Garcialebias > Garcialebias charrua. Next base: position 7,702 of record JBBPBX010062000.1, on the reverse strand, counting down.
TTCTGACAAATCAGAAGACCCTGAGGCAACCTCTGAATCTGGTCTACTGCTTTGGGATCTGTGTAATGCACAATATGATGGTACAGAGCTCCTTTTTCTTACTTCAGCTGGTTGTCCCTCCTGTTCCCACCTAATTGCTTCCTTCCTAATGTCCAAAAGCGTACACTCTGGGTTTTCTCTAATTAGTTTTTTCAATTCTCTACGTAAGGTAGGATCAAGGACATGTTCAGCAAACTGGTCTCTCAAAAGCATGGCACCATTAACAACAGCATTTGGTGCATTGGCAGTAATCTTTTCCATTAAACAAAACAGTGCATGAGAAAACTCCTTCAGTGATTCACCCTCTTCCTGTCTTCTAGAAAAGAAGTCTTCCTGCAAAGTTACATAAGACTTAGAGCAACCATACAGTTCTTGTAAAATTGCAAAAATGCGTTCAGGGTCCGCTCTGTCAGCCTGGGGCCTATATCGTATTTCCTCTTTAGCTTCACCTTCCAGGTGATCAAACACGAAATAGGCTTGGTCTAGAGAAGATAGATGTCCAGCCCGTACACTGGATCGGACCTCCTCTATCCAGTCCATAACCCCGATCCCAACAGTACCTCTAAAAACAGGACATTTGCGTTCCCTTGGGATGTAAAAGAGCCGCTCCATTACTGGCACTTCCCCCGCAGAGACAGGTTGGGGACCCTTCCTTGTCACACCACTAGAGATAGAAGGTAAAGAGTCTTGATCAGTCATAAACTTTTCTTGAAGTTTCTGGTTTTCCACCTGCAGGTGATGAATCATGTCCTTCAGCTCCTGAAGCTGCTCCTCCATGGTTCCACAGCTTAGAGTTCCTTTCATGTTCCACCACAGATTGATCAGACTCCGTGTCCCTCGTCGAACCTGCTACTGTTTCAGTTAAAAAAACAACCAAACAAAACACACACAAAAAAAACACTACTCCTATCTAGCCCTATTCAAATCAGTAAAACAAATATCTGCAAGCATGTGCCACTGTCTTACAAAGCCCTACCAACAACGCCAGTTTGTGACCTAAGGTACAGTTTTCATCATAAGTGGAGGGTCTTAAGCCCTTCTTTACACAGATAGTTTGTAAAAATCAACAGAGGCACAGCTGCAAAATTAGATAGTTTATTAAAAAGTCACAATTTAAAAACATCATTTAAAAAATGACCACACTAGAAGTGGGAGACGTCTATGTATCTTAACACTAAAAAAATAGTTAAAACCCTTCCAAAAACTTAAAGTAAAAATAAATCAAAACTGAAACAGTAGCAGGCCAGCCTACACACAAAAGAGATCAGGTTAAACAAACACATTAACCAGCCCGACAATCATAAGGAACGGCCCTTACCTTCTCTAAAGTGAGACCAGTAAACTGCGCTCTGCATGCCACTCTCTAGCAGTTTGTCACCTACAACAATCAGTGGATGAGTCAGATATAAATTCTAAATCCACCTCATGATAAATGTCAGACATACCTCTGCAGGAGTCATCAGCATCAGCCTTGAATCTGATCTCTGCGATCAACCTACTTTTAAATGTAAATGCTGATTACCTGTCTACCTAACAGACCAGCTGCACTCTATCACGGCATCTTCCATATATGGGCAAGAGGAAGTGTGCAGCACTGCACTTCAGGGACAAGCTACCCCGGCTACATAAGGATGCATCAGAGATGCTCTGACCTACATTACCGTTGTAGATTGTAAAGAGGGTTGGTCCTAAGACTGCACCTTGAGGTACACCATTGTTGACTGTTAAGTACCGTAACTGGAAGAAGTACCATTATGTTGAACACATTGCCTCCGATTGGAAAGATGGTTAGAAAACCAACCAATGGTGTGATCTGAGAAACCGATTTCTGAGAGCTTATGACATAAGATGTTATGAACCACAGTGTCAAAAGCTTTAGACAAAAGCTTTAGCTTTATTATTGTTGTTGATTTTTAATTTGATTATTTTTGTACTAAAGCGTCAAAGACAACTTTAGTCGTTTCATTCAGATGAATATTCATTTGTTCTGGTATAGAACTCCCTGTAATTAACAGATTCTTCTTCAGTGAATGCTTATGATCATTAAAGGGTGAATATATTAATGGAGTTGTTGTTGGTCAATACACTGACCAGCTGGTGCCCCACTTTAATTAATGAAAAATAAATAAAACAAATGCGGTGGAGTTGAGATGTAAAAGGTGTCACCCTTCTTCCTCCATCTCACCCTTCATTATTGCTACAAGCTTCTACCCTGAGGCTGTTAGACTCATGAACCCCTAGTCAGGATAATCACTGTGAAAATCACTGTGAAAAAAATCACTGTAATGCCACTTGATTGTTGTTATGTTCTGCTGACTATCCATGTTGCTGATCTTATGCTGCTGATCTATTTCATGTTGCTGTATTCATTCGTCCTCATCTGCTCACATAGACTCGTGTTCATGCTGCTGTTGTTTGGCACATTATTTTGTACTCTTAGTGCTTAGTGTTAGTTTTTCTGATTTCCTATGCAGGTGTGAAACTACAGTACAGCTCTAGAGCTTTTAGTTGAGTTGGAGATGTGAACATGTTCCAAGACTGAGCTCCTCTGTGACTTTTTAAAAGCCCTGCAAATAATTGAAGACATTTTTTGAAACATCCTTAAAAGTGTCTGTCTTCAAGTGGCCAGCAGCTGCATGCCAGTGATATACTGGATTTACTAAAGTTCTCCAACACTTCCAGACATTGAAACAAGCTGTGAGTTTTTAAAATTAACAAAAAAATAAAATTAAAATAAAAAACTTGAAACTAACGCTAATAAAATGTAGGATATTAACTTTATGTTTTACACTCTTGTGACTAAATTTCTCCACCCAAATTGTGTCAAAACTGTTTACCCATTGCTTAGGAATTTATTTAAATTTTAATGAATTTCAACAAAATCTATGTTTCAGTTGGACATTCATTGTTCTAATAAAATGGTGACAGATCGACAGATTTATAAGACCAATAACTCCAGTTCTTCATAAAGGTTCCTCCCATTTTATATGAGAAGAAACAGAGATTGACATATGTTCTTAAATCCACACTGATTTTCAGAATTATTACATAAGATCCATCCATCATCATGTTTTCTGAAGTCTGGTCTTGAGGGCAGCACTTTGAGCAGGGAGGTTCATGCAGACATCTCTTTCCACAGCCTCCTCTTCCAGGTCTTCTGGGAGGCCTCCAAGGTGTTCCCAGACCAACCGAGAGACAGTCTCTCCATCGTGTCCTGGGTCTTCCCCAGAGTCTACGCCAAGTTGGACATGTTCAAAAAACCTCCTGAGGGAGGCGTCCAAGAAGCACCCTTACCAGGTGCCCAAACCACCTCAACTGGCTCCTCTCGATGTGGAGGAGCAGCGGTTCTACTACTTCACATTAGTGTAGCTTTATTGTTTTTCTGAGAGGAATATCTGACTCTGCACATGTGGCTGCAACATCCTGGAGTCATTCTCAGCAGGAAGTGAGGAAATCTGCTCTTGCCGACGTCGCTGGGTGATGAAAATCATTTTGTTCTTCTAGGAGCTTCAAGAGCCTGATCTCCTCACAACATTCAGGGAGAATCATTTTCTCTCAGGAGATTATGTCAACTACTGTGAGACTGGTCAGAACTTTGGTGTGTGTGCAGAGAAGTGGGTGAACTGCGACATTTTGCTCCAACCACTCACCTGAGGAGCTGCTGGCCGAGGCTGTTTAGTCTTTACAACTGTTCCAGTAAATTTTCACTGATCATCAAATGGCAACAAACTCATAGACAGAGACACTACAGTAATTGCTGAAGTTGCAGGGACACAGGCGGATCTCTGTTGCTGCAGGTAGAAGTAAATCTGAGAATCAGTGTTTTAAAGGCTAGGCTCAAAATGAAGTTTTTGCACCTATTAAAACCGTATGAAATATTTTTTTAATCGCAAGCAGAACAACATATTTCTGTTTGAGCTATATTTACACTAATCAAAGTGCTGGCTGGTTCAGCTTAATGCAGTTTTTTTTAGAGATAAAGTCAGGAAAAGCAATGTTTGAAGAGTTGTCATTGTGAATAACTGCCAGGATGCTGTGAACCACTGGACCGTTGTCAGTGTTGTCTCCTGTCGTGCTGAAATTCATTTTTGCTGACAGCCCCTTCCCAAAACCCCTTTATCACCCTTTCTCCTGGGTATATTTTTGTAGCACGTCAAAGCAAGATCCCTCTCCTTCAATCAGAGGGTTTGAGCCTTCCGGCCGCGGACACAAGTTCTCAGGTGTCATCCATGTAGGCTTTTATTGGCTGTCCTATTCACAGCAATCAGAAAGAAGGTAGGGTTAACAAAAAAAAAAAACATATTGTCGGTCAACATTAGTGAGTGACAGACTTGACTTACTGAACTGTGGAAGGCAGACAGATTTTTAAAAAAGGGTGAAAACACAGTTGTCAGTTCTTCAATTTCACGCAAGACTACCCTGCATCATGGCAGTGTATCCCTGTAATAAGCAGCTTTTGCATTCTGAATAGTGATTTCTTTTCCCGTCTATGCGTCACACGGACACTCATCTCGCATCTTAAAGGAGTCGTCGCTTGCAACAGCTGACACCTGACCCCAGATCATGGCAGTGTATCCCTGTAATAAGCAGCTTTTGCATTCTGAATAGTGATTTCTTTTCCCGTCTATGCGTCACACGGACACTCATCTCGCATCTTAAAGGAGTCGTCGCTTGCAACAGCTGACACCTGACCCCAGATCAGCATGGAGTTTTTGTGTGTGTACATTTTCAGCCTTGTCTTTATAAATTGAAAGAGTTTTTGACTAACAGGGAACTAGTGATATAAGACAAACAGAACCACATACTGTACGTCACATGAACAGTGTCTCGCTGATGGAAAAGGAAGAAGGAAAAACAAAGTGCTTCCAGACGAGATAAGTCCCCAAGGACACCTGTCAAACCAGAGAGCAGGTTGCCTAACATGCTCCAGGAGCAGCGAATGTGATCAATATTAGGCTGACATTGTAGACAGATGTGTGCACACACACACACACACACACACACACACACTACATCCCCAGGAGCCACGAGCATCTCTACTAACTGATTACCCTAACTCACTTATTTACGTGTCCACTTATGCCAGCAAGAAAAATGTGGTGCATCAGCATCGTGCCGCCGGGCTGTGTTGGCCATTAAGCCTCTGATTGCGTTATGGGACATAAGCGTGATTGATGCAAGTAGGGAAATTGGTGATGCTGCAGAGAGAGGACACTGCGCCTCCACAAACACAGCAGTCTATGCGCAGGTTTCTTCACAGCCTTAATCCTCAGTGTTTACATGAGCCTGAATGTTGTAGTACACCTTAACCTTTGCTTTAAATGTGCATCTATAAAAATAAGAAGCTCTTGAAAAAGTTCTTTTTTTTTGTCAGTCATTTCAGAAAGTGAAGCTCATTACATAGATTCATTACGCATAGTGGAATATTGTATATCAACCTTTATTTATTGGAATGTTGATGATTATAGCTTACAAATAATGAAAATCCTTTTTTCAGTGTCTCGTAAATTAGAATGTTGTGAAGAGGTTCAGTATATGAAAGATAAGATAAAATAACTTTATTAATCCAGCAGGCTGTTGTGCCAGGGTTTCAATACAAAGGAATGTGCACAGGGAATCACTTTTTTCATTTAACCTTTATTTATACAGATTAGTCTCATTGATCCTCAAGGACTCTTTTTTAAGAAATACCTGTTTTAATCACACAAGATATAAAAATAACAGAGAATATAAAAATAATGCAGAGGTATATAAAATACCAACAATTAAGGTTTGAAACAGGTCAGGAGCAGGCAGAAACATTAAAATGTTTATTGTAGCACACGATTAATTTTATTGTCCTATGCGTAGAAAGGGGGAGGAGTTGGAAAGTTTGATAGCCACAGGGAGGAAGGACTTCCTGTGGCGTTCTGTGCAGTACCTTTGTGGTCTCAGTCTACCACTACAGGTGATGTGTTAAGAGAAACTCCTGGTGTCACACCCTAATCAACTAATAACTGCTAGACATGAGCTACAAATGTCTCATTCCTCAAGTCCAGCCACTCCTGAACCAGAGACAACATCAGAAGTGTCTTACCTGCTGAGGAGAAGAACAGCTGGACTGTTGCACAGTGGTCCAATGTCCTCCTTTTAGGCAAAAGTACATTTTACATAATTTGGAAATCAAGGTCTGTAGGAGTGGAGAGGTCCAGAATCCACCTTGCTTGAAGTCCAGAGCGACGTTTCCAGAGTCAGTGATGGTTTGAGGTCATGTCCTCTACTAGTGTTGGTCCACTGTGTTTTCTATACTGTAGTCCACAGCCCAGGTCAACCACTTTCTGAAATAACTGACAAAAATAGAACTTTATTCATGATACTCCTATTTTTTTTTAGATGTTTTTCTTTTTTTTTAGATGTATGTCAGGGGGATTTAGATAAAGGTTGTGAATGTTTATCACTAACTAATGTTAAAATAATGTTGAACCATGTGTGTGAAGGACATGATGTCCGAGTCTTTGTCTGTTTGGAGAGGAGCTGATTTGAGCTGCACTGTACAGCTGGCAGACCGAGGTCACCAGTGACTATCTGATAAGCGTGTATTATAAAACACTTCCTGCCTCACTGTCAGGTGCAGATTCTCACTGAAGAGGCTCTAAGCATGTAACTGTTCTACATCTGTGAAAGCCTTACCGTGACCATGTACCCTTGCAAGTAGAAGACTGGTTATAAAAATCTTCTCATGTCCTCAGAGTGGCTTATTTGAGTAATCAGATGATGAAAGGATATTTTTTAGTCCAAAACTGTACTCCTCAGAAAATAAAGTTCAAAACGCTCTTTAAATATTCTTTCGCTGCGCAAACAGCTCGATTTGTATATTGATGTTGACACACTGAATTTTGCACTCAGTGGTTCATTAGAGTTATAAATAATTAATACACGTACGGCTAAAATATGGAGACATTTTAAATAATGCTTGTGCAGCTACTAACATTCATCAGATTTCACCTGTAAAGATTGCACAAGTTGTAAAAGGCCAGGCAGACAGAGTATTCTGTTGACTATTTTATTTTATCAACTGAAAATTCTGAAGTTCTATGATTTGGTTAATTATAACATTTTGTTGCTCATGTATAAGGCACATAAAGGCATGTTGCCCGTTAATATTCAAACTGATTTTGTTAAAAGAGAGTATATATTTTCTTAATAGAATTGAGATGTTTGTGAAGCCTTATTTTAGTACTAGTTTGAAGGAACGATCCACAAAAATTCAGGGAATAGGATTGTGGAATGGTTTAGATGACAATGTTAAAAATGCCAGATCGCTGTATACATTTAAGAGACTGATAAAGACGAGTTTCTTGAAAGAATATGGAAATCGTTAACATAAATCTACTTATGTTGTTGTCTGATTTGATTTAGATGTTTGAGTTTTTATGTTTTAAATTTAGCTAGATTATTGTCTTTGAGAATTACATTTTAGTTTAAATTTGGTAAAATTTTTGATTTACATTAGAATCAAGTAAAAAGGGGCAGTTTTCATAAGACTAGTTCTTCTTCTGCCACCTTTCATTTTATTTTATTTACATTTTTCATTCAACCTTTATTTAGTCAGGTAAATCTTATTGAGCCTCGTGGGCTCATTTACGAAAGCGACCTGCTAAAACATTTACATTTTATATATATA
>JBBPBX010061999.1:0-10195 GCA_038048925.1 Garcialebias charrua | reverse complement strand
TTCTGTAATAATTTTATTATTATTCTGTTCACTAATAATCCACTACACTGTGGTCATGTGGACTCCGACCTACGGCAAAATCGACCTGCGAACGGTCTTTAGGTCCGGAACTCGTCCGGAACTCGAGGGCTTCCTGTAGTTTGTTCTATTATGTTTTCTTGTCTTGTCTGGAACCTTGCTGTGGCTGGTGTTAAACACTTTATAAAGTTGATGACACTGGAAAAGTTTGTATAATAGCTGAAGATGTTGAGTAAACTCAGGAGATGCTTGCATCTGATGAGATTAGAAAGGGGAAAACCAGAAGAAAATAAGGCTTTACACAAACCAAACTCCTGCACAGACTTATTTTAGATGTCACACAAGATTTTGGTGCTGGACATGACTTTTGTGTCATCAGGGCAAAAAGGTCTTATCTTTGCATATACCGTAGGTATTTTTTATTAAGCTTTTGTGGGCTGGTCGGTTTTCATCCATCCATCCATCCATCTATCCATCCAACCATCCAGCCATCCATCTATCCATCCATCAATCCATCCATCCATCTAAATAACGTATTTCAAAGAAAGAAAGATAAGATTTCTTGTTTCACCAAATATATATTAACATAAAAAAATAAATTCTAAAGATAATCTTACATGAAGATAAACAAAAACATTTTAGGACAAAATTATCAGGAAAAACAAGGCTATTTTAATTAAACACGCTGCTCGATTCAGCTTTTTTGTTCCTGATGACAGCTGACAGCAGCGTGAACTACTGATCCATCCGATCCTGGGGGCAGCGAGGCTTTATGATCCGCGGCTCTAAAAGCAGTGAGATGCAGACGGGGGGCCAGTTCTCCCCGCCGCACCGCGCTGCTTCCAGAGCCGCAGATCATGTTGTCTCGGCCCCTGCAAAGAGCGAGATGCTGGCGCGTGCGTGCACGGGGGGGGGGTTGTCAGCTCCCCCCCTCACCCGCACCGCTTCCTGAGCCGTGGATCATGCGGGAGGAGCTGAAACAACCCCCTCCTCCCCCGGGTCGGTCGGAAAAACAGCTGCAGCTCTGACAGCTTTGATCTGCTTTATTTTCCTTATTAAATAAAGACAATAAAGCCGACCAAATCCACCATGTTACATTTCAATCCTTGAATAAAACACCAACTATTATTTAGTTACTTACATCTTAATGGTGTATAAAAAAAAAAAAAGGTCTTAAACTCAGAAACTGAAAGTATTCCTGCAAAACGCCTTTTCTTTTCACTGGGCAATCTATAGATGTTAAGTAGCCATGTGTTTCTTTCAAATCTGCACATTATTGGCCGAAACCAATAACAAAAGCTCTGATACCAGCCAAATAATTCTGCATGTTAATCAGCTGTGAGTGTCCCCGTCCCCAGTACGCAAATTCCTGCGGCTTGTTTTTACTCTGAAAACAAACTGATTTCTAACACAAAGTTTATCAGTTTAAACACTTCTAAAGTGTTTTTTAAAGCATGGGATGGTTTCTTCACAACTTCAACTAGTACATTTTGCAAAAAAACGATTTTCACTAATTTCTCAGAACTTGAAGGTTTATTGATTTTTTTCTCAGTTAGAGTGTGCCGACTTGTTCCTACTTTTCACGTGCCGCGCTACAAATGTACCGGACTAGCTTTCGCTAGCCCATCAGTACGCAGGAATAATTCTCCATACGCTCTGTGTAGGGAGCAAGCTCACCTCTGGTTGAGCGATGAAGCAACAGAGAAGTCCCGCGAAGAGAGGTAGTTCAGGTTTAAGCGAGGTGAAGGGCAAAAAGAGAAAGTTGGATGGGCGTCAGCGGCTTAAGTACCCAGAGGGCGGGGCCTCTGGCGCTACGCTGACGCCCTTGCCGTAAAGGCGTGAATGTATTCCTTCAGGTAATTGCGCGGGGGCGCAATTCCCATAGCATATGTTGCACCGAGAGACATGACTGAAAGGGAACCTCGTTACTACTCTGATGGCATACCTGGACACTGCCCTGAATGTCAGTACTGTACTGTACTGAATGCAAGGAGAATATTACCGGTAGTTTTTTTACACTGTCGTTCACACATTTCAGTTGTCACACAATGTTGTTCTTTTTTGGTGACATGTCTTTTTAAATCAGTTCTGCTGAAGTACATTAGCCTTTGAATTGTTCAGTCGTCCTTTTGTTTTTCACAATGTGTTATTTAAACATTATGTACATTTTTGAGTGTTCCTTTTGTTGTAGTTTTGATTTACATTTTTTTAGTTTTTTGTAGAAATGGTGTTGTTTCCAGGCAAAGTTACATTGTGGCTCTAATATATTAAAGAGAAAGTAGAACCAATAAAGTAGTTGTACATATATTGTAACAGCATTGTTTAACAATTGAATAACCTTGTTTTAAAAATGTGAAATGCAAGCACAGTTAATAACTTTCAGTATTTTATATGTGTACATTCAATCTTTAATATACTATACAAGTTTTCTTTACAAACCTTATATACGGTGAGGTTGTTTATGTTTTAACAATCAGAATCAATACGTAGTTGTTTTTTTTAATAAAGCAACCACATACAGAAACATGTTCAGTTACAAACATCTACAAACAATAAATACAAAAATTAAAGGTATGCTCAGCGACGGTGGAGACCGAGTGGAGGTGATGGAAACTCAGGTAAGGAGCAGTTGTTCACATCAAGCTGGACTTTATGAAGGGTAATTAGAGGAGATGAGGAGGCCGACACCAATATGATGGGACGGAGACGATGATGAGCTGATTGGCTGAACTGAAGACTGTTACAATTTACACACAGGCTTAATTTATGTATCCAGTGACTATTCAAAAATGTTTTCATATAGAATCAAATTTATTCATCCACAGTGAACCATTCTTGCAACGTCTACTGCCAGGATCTGACTGCTGAAGATCATTTCTTGTCAAACGTTCTAAAAACTACTTTCTCTGAGTGTTAATTAAGTATTAATTAAAGTGTTAATCGAGCATTTCTCGAGAAGAGCAGCCGAGGCTCAACAAGCTTTGGGTTTTGAAATAATTGGATTTTGAAACAATTGGATATTTGAGCGTAGTTTAAGAAGTTTCCAATGACACATTATGGTAAACAATGATAATACTTGAGCTCACCTGTAACCAAGCATATTATAGTTTTTGGAATGCAGCCCTCGCGATATATAGGGATAAGCGTGCGTGTATGATAATTAATGGATGGATAAATGTGTTCCTAATGTAATGTACATTTGTCTTTAAAATATTAATTTCCATGAAATATTTTTTGTAATAGCGCCACTAGCGCCTTTAAAATATTAACTTCCATAAAAATAAATTGTAATAGCGCCACTAGCGCCTTTAAAATATAAATTTCCATTAATTTTTTTTGTTGTTGCATGTTTTAATATCGCCACTAGCGCCCCCTTAATAGCGCCACTGGCGCCCCCTTCATTTCCGGAGTGCAATAGCACCACTTCCGGGACTGACAGTGGTCCGGCTCCGCCCCGTTCTGCAGGCTGCAGCGAGGTGTACTTGGCTTTAGGTGCATTTGGAAAACTAAAAAAACGCTAAGCATGATGGGAAAGACAACACAGACACTCCCCTTAACCACTAAGGAAGTGGATTTTGTTGTCTTTCCCATCATGCTTAGCGTTTTTTTTTTCCAGCTGAACCATGAGTGAGAAGGACATGTGTGTGGTAGACTTGCCTTTTGTGTGCTGTTACAGTTTGTGAGTTTCCTGTTGTAAGGCTCAATAGTGTTTTCATTGGGTATATCTCACACAATGTTAAAATGAATAATCTTAGTACAAAAATTTCATTATACAGATTCACATACCTGAACAGTATCCGGTCGGAAAAGTATCAGTATCGGTCGATACCCTGTTCTTAAGGATCGGATCGGATCGGAAGTGAGAAATGTGGATCGTGCATCCCTAGTCGTAACACCCATTATCATCCATCTCCAGCATCGTGAGTTTACTAAACCGTTTTGGTAAATTTTCAGGATATAAGTTGAACTTCTTAAAGAGTGAATGTTTTCCAATCAATAACTCTGCACTCCAAATTACAGAAACTGATTTGCCCTTCCCTCTCTCTAGAACAGGTTTCAAATACTTGGGAATTAACGTGACACGTTCTTTTCCTGATCTGTTTGAAAAAAAATTCACCCCTCTAATAATAATAATAATAATGAATTCCATTTATAATGCACTTTTCATTAATAAAAATCTCAAAGTGCTACAAAGTGTAATAAAGCAAAGATCAAAATAAAACAAGTGATAAAATCAAATAAAATCAATAATCTTAAACGCGACCTCCAGAAGTGGAGCGTCCTAAATTTATCACTAGCTGGCAAAGTTGCATGTATTAAAATGAACATCATGCATAGATTTATGTATTTTTATTTCAAAGTATTCCGATCTTTCTCCCCAAATCATTTTTTAGACTTATCGATAAACAGCTGTATTTGTTCATCTGGAATAATAAACAACCCAGAATTAGTGGGCGTTTCCTTCATAGACAAAAGGAATAGGGGGTTTGGCTCTACCTAACCTGTTGTATTATTATTGGGCAGAAAACCTACAAAAAGTAGTCTGTTTGTTACAACAACCGGATGTTGGCTGGTGCCAATAGAACTGAATACATGTAAGCCATCATCATTCCCTGCATTAGTTGCCTCAAAGCTTCCTCTCTCTCCTAAGCAACATTCTACATGCCCAGTTGTAATTTCCACACTAAAAATATGATCACAATTTAGATTCACTTCAATATGACAAACTTATCTATGTATAGTCCCATGTGTGATAACCATGTTTTCCTGCCATCCATATTAGATCCTGTCTTTGTCCAATGGCACAGAGCAGGCTTAAGTAACTTAAGTGACCTTTATATAGATGGTATTTTCACTACCTTTGATGCTATCTCCTCTCAATTTTGTTTACATCGTTCCTCCCTATTCCGTTATCTCCAGATTCGAGACTTTGTCCAACATCAGTCCTTGCTTTCCCAATTTATCCCCAAAGGGAGGAATGGACATCATCTTGCAAACTCCTACACAATGTAGATGCCTCATTTCCAAAGTCTATACAGTAATAACATCTCATCACTCACTGTAGTGAAACTTAATGAGATTAGAGCAGAATGGTCAGAAGAACTTGGTATACACATCTCTGATGAGACCTGGAATCATGCATTACGTAGAGTAAATGGGTCAACATCATGCGCTCGACTTGGAATAATTCAGTTTAAGGTCCTCCACAGGATTCATTACAGCAGAGCCAGACTCTCAAAGATTTACCCTACAGTCAGTGAAAACTGTGTTCGTTGCCATACAGTCAAGGCAAATCTAACTCACATGTTCTGGTCCTGTGATAAGCTGCACAACTTCTGGTCTATAATTTTTCAGATCCTATCTGAAGCTTTTGACACAAGTATCTAACCCACTGCTGAACTGGCAATATTTGGAGTCCCAGGGGAGGATATATCATTAACACACGATTTTAAAAATGTACTGGCTTTTTCAACTCTCCTAGCCCGAAGAAGAATACTATTAGTGTGGAAATCAGCACATCCACGCAAGGCTTCTCTCTGGTTGAAAGATCTGACTATTTTCTATAAACTAGAGAAGATCAAATTTAGTGTTAGAGGTTAAATCCAAGAATTTTATAAAACTTGGGCCCCTCTATTATCTTATTTTGAGAGACTGGATGCCCTCCCTCGATCCTGAGGGTCACCCGAAAACAGGTTCTGTTATGTATGTGCCACGGCACGGCGGCCTCATTGGTTCCTAGTGGTTTCTGGCCTCTGACAGTGCTTGTCAATCTGTGCAGTTTTCGAAATGTCGATCTATGTCCTGAATTGGTTTCTATACCCACAGTTGTATGGACGCCTTTTGTATGTTGTCCAAGTTTTTTGAATTACCGGTATATTATTATTATTATTTTATTTTTTGTTTGTTAGTTGTTTGTTTATCATTTATCTATTTTATTATTATTACTGTTCGTAGCAGCAAGATGGGGATAGATAAGGAGGGGTAGGGGGAACAGGAAGAAAAAGAAAATATGCCATGCTTGCTTTGTTTCTGTGTTCAATGATCTGTTGTTAATGGATGCTTAAATAAAAAAATAAAAAGAAAAAAGAATTGTTTTTTTCCCCTTTCTTCTTTGCCTTAATGTTGGCTCATAAGGCAGAAGTGCCTCACTAAATGTTTCAGGTAATGCCATGAGTTTCACTACTTCCACCACTACCGTTATCTTTATTGTTTGTCCAACGTTAGCTCACCCTGGGGTTTATTTATTTTATTTATAAGTGATGTATATCGATCACCAGGCTCAAATATAGAGTTATTCACCAATAAAATCATGGAACTATTGGAGAAGAGTTGTAATAAAAAAGTTTTTTGTGTGGAGACTTTAATATTGATCTGGGAAATAAAACAGTTTCCAATAACATCAGTACATTCATAAATTCAATGTATAGTTTAAATCTTTATCCTCTGATATAAAAGCCTACAAGAATTACAACTCATAGTGCCACAATAATTGATTAAATATTTTCACAAATATAACAAATGGGGATGTGATTGGTGGTATTTTAATGACTGATCTAAGTGATCATTTACTAATTTTCACAATCTACAAAAATGAACAAAGCATCACAAAAGAAATGCAATTTCAATCCTGTGTATGTTCTGTACATATTGCAGTTTTGACAATAAAGTTGACTTTGACTTTGACTTTGAAAAGCAATTACAAGAAAGAAAAAATAAAGCACATCCAAAAAAAAGCTTTGGATAATTTAAAAGATTATTTAGATAAACAAAACTGGAAAGACATGTATGTTGATGATGTGAACAGATCATATGATGAGTTTATGAATATTTTAGAAGCTCTGTATGAAAAAAAATTGTGTGCAAAAAAATTATACAAAGAATAATATTGTTGACCAACCATGGATGACGAAAGGGTTTAGAAATGCTTGTAAAGAAAATAACTATTTGTATTCATGCTTCTTGAAATTGAGAACACAAGAGGCAGAAGAGAAATATAAGAAGTATAAAAATAAATTAGTAGGGATTATAGGGAAACAAAAGAAGGAATATTATAGTGATTTATTAAATAAAAGTAATGGTGATATGAAAGCAACATGATGAGTAATAAATAGTGTTCTGAAAAATCATAAGGTAAAATCGGGTATTTCCAGTGGTGGGATGTACCTAAGTACAAGTACTTTGTTACTGTACTTGAAGAGGAACTCCACACCCTGTGGATCGGTAACTCCTCCCCCGTAGCAGTTTCAAATTCTCCCTGAAAATGGGCGTGTCGAGAGACAAGGAGGGGTGGAGGTAGAGTTGTGCTTTTGTTCACGCTTCCACCAGCAACAACCTAAAACAAACTAAACCTCTAGCCAACAACATACACCAAGCAACAACAAAGAATAAACATGTAGATG
Organism: Garcialebias charrua; assembly: GCA_038048925.1. Taxonomy (NCBI): domain Eukaryota; kingdom Metazoa; phylum Chordata; class Actinopteri; order Cyprinodontiformes; family Rivulidae; genus Garcialebias; species Garcialebias charrua. Next base: position 2,777 of record JBBPBX010061999.1, on the reverse strand, counting down.
TATTTATCTATTCCATCCAAAACCAAAGGCTTAAAAAAAAGGGGGAAAAAAAGCTTTTCAGGAGTGAAATGTAGCACTTCCATATAAGGTATGAACCTTCTCATCTCTGCAGGGGATTGGCTCTGCTTGAGCCACCTTTGTGATGTCACACATGAGCAGACATGTTACACATGAGCGTTTGGACAACTAAGAAAATTAAGGTGTAATCCACCAGTTCAACCCATAGAACTACCGTAAACACGTTTTTAGACCAAATATTACCGATTTACACAGATACGCACAATTATGTGAGAATAAACACAGCCATAGTGCTAGATAACATTTTAAATACACTCTAGGGAGTTTATCAGCTAAAAAAAGTTAATTTTGGGTTTAGTTCCACTTTGAGTACATTTTTCATGTATCTGTACTTTAGTTAAGTAGAATTAAATGTAGGTACTTTTACGTTTACTCCACTACATTTTACATGAAGTATCTGTACTTTCTACTACACTACATTTCTATAATGTGTTGTGTTACAAGTTACATTCACGTTGCAGTTTTTTGATTTGTCGTTAGTTTGAAAGTAACTGATGCTGAGAGGGGAGTTGGTCCATTGAATCACTGCAAAGTGGACAGGTAAAGTTACACCAGCCTTCAAGAAGAGCTGGACCAATGACGTATATTCTAGTGCAGGGGTCTGCAACCTTTGCAATAAAAAGAGTCATTTTTGCCACTCTGCTTACTAATTACGACGTCCGGAGCTGTAAAACCTGCTACAGCTGTGCACTGTCAACTGGTGGCCCATGGACCACAAGTTTGTTGGAGAAGGCTTTTCCAGCTAGTGGGGGTGAAAATGTCTAACTATTATTAACATTTATTGATTTTTTTTTACATTTTAATTAAAGCTGTTGAAATTATTGCGTTAATTATTTGCGTTATTTTATTTATTTTGACACGTTAAAATAAAATAACGCAACGATTATTTTGAAAAGCCCCCCCCCGGATCAGAGCCATATATAGAGAGAGTTCTGACACCCTTTGAACTCGCCGACAGGCGGTCAATCGTTCCAAACAACGGCTATGGAAACCTTGTGGAGCTGCGCCCACTGGCGGTGACGTAGCACTACTGCAGGCAGAGTCAGTGTAAAACAGAGCCATGGAACAAATCGCCCCCTCCATGACCCACGTGACTTCCGCATTCCATTCTTACAACGGGAGTCTATGGAAGTGTCGCAACTCTCACTTTATATGGCTCTGCCCCGGATGCCGAACCTCATTTCCGGTTGCTTGGGAAAGCTAGCAACGGATTCAGCTTGCTAACGCTGTTAGCGCAAGCACCGTACATCGCACTCACATGCGATCACTGGACTTCTGCTTGCAATGATAACTATTTGGGTGTCACGGCTCACTTTATTGATGAAAGCTGGTGCCTACACTCCTTTGCTTTAACTGTGAGTAAATCTACCGAACGCCACTATGCAGAGGCCTGTGCACAGCACATCCAGGCGGTCGCACAAGAATGGAACATTGAGAAAAAAATAACGCTCGGGACAGACAGTGAAATCCCCCTGCTTACAGAAGCTGAGCTTGGAAAGCTGAAGAAGTTGGAGGAGCTACTTGAGCCATGCAGGTATGGTTTTATTTCTTTTTCCTTGTAGTTAAGTTGATATTGGTTAAGTCAGTGGGTCAGTTAAGCTGTGTAAATAAACAAACCAAGTGTGTGTTTTTCTGCATACCGTATTTTCCGAACTATAAGTCGCATCTTTTTGCTTAATTTGCATGCCCTACGACTTATAGAAGGGTGAGACTTGTTTATGGATTTTTCCCCATATTTTTAGACCAATTTCTCTCTCAGATATGACAGTTTTTCCATTTTAGCAAAAATGGTGCAGTACCACTTTCGTCCGCTAGGGGTTGTTGTGGTGTTGCTAATATGTAAGAGTAGAATCAGACCACTGCAGACGTAGCTCCGTTACGAACACCATGCTTTATTCAACACTTCTCAACTTCTTCTTCTCTCCTCTACACATACTGTTCTCTCCCTACTCGGAGGTTCCCCCTGCTGTCAGTCTTATGCAATTGCAGGACACAACATTTCCCTTTTCCTGAAACAATTACTTACATGTAATTTTGTACAGTATACTTGACAGCAGAAAATCAAAGTAATCAAATTATTATTTCTGTAAGCCAACAGTAATATGAAAGTTTACCCTTTTAACCCTTTGCATTACAGTATGAACAGTAGTAAATTTACTTGTCTTACAGAACAGTATGAACAGGAATAGTTTACATTTTTTTCACTCTAACTTACAAAACCTGACAACCATCTTGGTGCATTTCTATCTCTTTGACTTCTTCTCAACACAGCAAGCGGTTCATCAGTATTTCCTGGCAGTGCATATGTATCGAGTACAGTATCATCATTTTGTTCTGAAGCACGTAGGATTTGTTTTGGGAAGAGTGCAAGTTTTGAAGCATTCCACTTGCGCCCATCACTCAGTAAGAAAGTATTTGGACCAACTTTCTTTATTACAGTACGTGGTTCTGTAAATCTGGAAGATCCTTTGGAAACGTGATCCGGTCTGCGAACACGAACCGTGTCACCCACGTTGAATGTTGGTACTTTAGCTCTCATTTTCTTGTCAGTATATTCCTTCATTTTGTTTTGCTTTTGTTTCACCCTCTGTTGTATTTGAGCTTGGCTTTTGCTCTTCAGTTCTACTGGGAGTATGTTTAACTTGGTACGCATCTTTCTGTTCCTCAGTAGTTCAAATGGAGTCACTCCAGTAGTTGCA
>JBBPBX010061998.1:9307-20954 GCA_038048925.1 Garcialebias charrua | reverse complement strand
TAAATAAATAAAAAAAGTATTTTATTCTGAAATGTAATACATCACTTCCTGTTGCTCAAACCATGTCCTGTCGCTCATTTACGAGAGAAGATCAAGGCAGCAGTCTCTACTGTTGTTCTCCTTCTTCCACCGAATGAATTGTTTTGTTCTGACTTACTTATTTATCACTTGATTTATCGCGCGATCTCGCAATTCCCGCGCATGCGTCTCGGAGCGGCGCATCCAGGCGGACCTGAGCGGAGCGGAGGTAGTGGAAACTGGACTCGCTCAGCTGCGACCTGCGGAGCGGGGCGGAGCCGGACCGCATGTAGTGTAAATTTGGCGTTAGGGGTTAGGTTTAGGGTAAAGGTCAGGGTTAGGCTATAGAAATGAATGCAAAATGAATGGAAGTCAATGCAATGGCCCCACAAAGATAGAAAAACAAACCTGTGTGTGGTGCGTGCGTGCGTGCGTGCGTGTGTGTGTGTGCTGTTCTTGTTCTTGTTCACTGATGCTTATTGTTTGTAGTTTTCAATTAAACCTGAACAATACAGTAAAGAAATAACCTTGGATCAGATAATTTAAAATCACTTTTCTTCACATTGACAAAGGACCTAATTCCAGCAACTGACCTAAAGTCAAAACAGAGTCAGTCATTGACAGGGAAGTCTACAGACTGGTGGAGCTGAAGACCACTTCCTCTGGTTGGATCATTTTCTGGGAGCTCCTCTGAGGCTCAGCAGACTCTTCTGAGGACTTCATTAAACCACTTCATTGAGAATAGTACTGTCATTTAATAGGCTGGTTGATGGGGTTGGTTTGTCTTCCTGACAATATTTGCAGCCCATTGTTGGTAAAAAACAAACAAAATAATAAATAAATAAATAATTATTGATTTAAGTTAAATTTTCCACTTTTAACTGGAGTCACATCGATATACAAGTTGTTTTAAGCTCACCAATACAACCAATGAAATAGAAATAGGTCCTGTGATTATCTGATGCTGCAAGGTAGAGAGTAGTGACTGAGAGGAGCAGACTCCAAGACCATAAAGAACTAACAGTGCTTTATCTACAATTCTGAGGGACTGGAACCATGGAGAGCAAGGAAAAGGGCCAGTTTGGTGAATTCAGGACTGGATAAAGATGTTTTTCTTTCTAGGAGTATTGGATCGTCGTGGGGGCTGGGGTCCACTGGTTCCAGAGATATGAAGAGGGATGTCTGAGGTAAGTCTCAGGTAGGAAGTGGCTGAAAGATGAAGGAACAGCTGAAGAAGTCATAATAATAATGAATTCAATTTATAATGCACTTCTCATTAATAAAAATCTCAAAGTGCCACAAAGTGTAACAAAGCAAAGATCAAAGTAAAACAAGTGATAAAATCAAATAAAATCAATAATAATATCAGCTAAGATCAAAGATAAAATCATGTGGAGGCAGAATAGGCTTGCTTAAAAAGAAAAGTCTTTATGCTGCTTTTAAAGTCAACCAGTGACTGTGGAGCTCTCAGGTCAGTCAGGGAGGGAGTTCCACAGGCGGGGGGCAGCCACACAGAATGCTCGGTCTCCCATGGTCCTCAATTTGGTCCGAGGAATATGAAGGAAATTACTGTTCTGTGATCGTAGAGACCGGGTGGATGAATATGGTGCAAGAATGTCCTTTAGATAGTCAGGTGAAGTGCCGTGCAAGCATTGATGGGTAATGAGAGCAGTTTTGTACTGAATTCTGTAGGTGACAGGAAGCCAATGGAGGTTATGGAGAATGGGTGTAATATGTTCAAATTTACGAACTCTCAACAGAATCCTTGCTGCACTGTTTTGAATGTATTGAAGTTTCTGAAGGTTTTTGCCAGGGATACCAATAAACAGGGAGTTGCAGTAGTCGAGCCTGGAGGAGACAAAGGCATGGACGAGTTTCTCAGCATCAGGAAAAGTCAGAGATGGGCGAAGTCTGGAGATGTTTCGAAGATGGAAGAAGCAGGTTTTAAACAGATGCTTAATGTGATTTTCAAATGTAAGATGAGAGTCCATTTTTATTCCAAGATTTGTAACAGAGGTGGAGAGGGGGATGTCTTGACCAGAGAAGGAGATTGTTGTTAAAGTTGATGTTTGTATCTGGTGAGGGGTGCCAATCAATATGGCCTCAGTCTTCGAGCAGTTTAATTGAAGAAAGTTCTGATTCATCCATGCCTTTATTTCCTCCAGGCAGGCAGAGAGAACAGTGAGTGAAGACGGAGATAGGGATGATGATGATGTTCCAGTCCTGATGTAAAGCTGTGTGTCGTCGGCATAGCAGTGAAAAGAAATGTTGAACTGATTAATAATTTGACCTAAAGGCAGCATGTAGAGGGAAAACAGCAGGGGCCCCAGAACTGACCCCTGAGGGACACCACAGGAGACACCGACTGTCTGGGAAGTGGCATTGCCAAGGCTAACACATTCCAGCCTATTGGAGAGGAAAGATTTGAACCAGTCCAGGACAGTGTCACAGAGACCGACCTCCACATGAAGACGGTGGAGGAGGATACTATGGTCCACAGTGTCGAAGGCTGCAGTGAGGTCAAGGAGGACAAGGATGGAGGGAGAGCCAGTGTCAGCAGCCATGAGGACATCATTTGTTACTCTCAGCAGTGCAGTCTCAGTACTGTGAGCTGCTCTGAATCCAGACTGGAACTTCTCATACAGGGAGTGTTGTTGTAGGTGGTCCTGCAGCTGAGCAGCAACTGCTTTTTCCAGCACTTTGGACAGAAATGGGAGGTGTGAAATTGGGCGGTAATTAGAAAAAATGTCGGGATCCAAATTAGATTTTTTCAGAAGAGGCCTAATGATGGCAGTTTTTAGAGGCAGTGGAACATGACCAGATTGTAGAGACTTGTTTATTATTTGTGTGATTAATGGGCTTATTGCAGAGTGATTGGATTTTATGAGAGACGAGGGGAAGGGATCCAGGGCGCAGGATGAAGGCTTCATTTTCTTGAGGATGGTCTCCACCTCACTCTGAACGACTTCATCAAAGCTGCTCAGGGTCCCAGAAAGCAGACGGGTAGATGGCACACTAAGATCAGGGAGGTTGTGGAGCTGAGATCTGATAGTGTCAACTTTGTTTTTAAATGATGAGAGGAACAGGTTGCATTTTTGAACAGAGTCCTCATGAGTTTGTTTAATGGGATTAAGCAGACGAGTTATTGTGGAGAAGAGCTGTTCAGAGTTTTCAGGGCAGGTGTTGATGATGTTGGAATAATATATGGAGCGTGCTTCTTTAAGAGAATAGGCGTACGCTTTCTGATGTTCTTTGTCAATTGCTTATGTACCGAGAGACCAGATGATTTTACACGTCTCTCAATAGCACGGCCAGTTGCCTTCACTGCTGAACGGGAGAAAGACACCAGTCTTGACTTCAAGGGAGCATGTAGGTCCAAAAGCTCCTGGAGAGATTGGTTGTAGTAATCCACAGAGTCATCTGCAGATGAGTGATTGACAGCGGTCAGGGCGTGAAGATCAGCAGACAAAACATCAGGGGAAATGTTTTTATAGTCACGGAACTGGATAGGTCGTTTTGGGTTAGAAGCAGGCGAAGTTGAAGGCACTTCCAGGGAGATGACCCTGTGGTCTGAGACACCCAGGTCATATACAGACAAGTTATTGAGTACAGTGTCTGTAATCACCAAATCCAGAGTATGCCCCCTGTTGTGCGTAGGGGCGTCCACATGTTGGGTGAGGTTGAGAGATTCCAAAAGAGACTTAAAATCTGTAGCCAGAGGGGAAGAGGAATTGTCCATGTGGATATTTAGATCGCCAAGAAAAATAGTTTTTACAGGGGAGGTGCAGAAAAAAGTGAGGAGGTCATGCATTTCTGAGTTAAATGAAACATGCGGTTTGGGAGGTCTATAAATCAATATAACGTTCATCAGGAGTGGGGCTTTGAAGTTGAAGGCCAAACATTCAAAAGAAGAAAAATTATGAGAAGACAGATGTGACAATTTTAAATTACTGCGGTAGATTACAGCCAGACCACCACCGCGGCCAGTGCAGCGGGCTCTCTGCAGATAACTGTATCCAGAGGGACAAGCTTCATTCAGAGAACTGAACACATCTGGTTGATGCCAAGTCTCTGTAAGACACATGAGGTCCAAGTCCTTCTCCAGAATGTGATCATGAATTAGACATGATTTATTGGATAGTGATTGTACATTGAAAAGTTCTATTTTGAACTTTTATTTTTCTATGGGAGAACTTTTTCTGTCATGATAGGCGATCTGTCCTCCTCTTCATCAACCCCTCTGACCTCTGGCGTACCACAGGGATCTATTCTAGGGCCAGTCCTCTTCTCTCTTTACATGCTGCCATTAGGATCAATCATTGCACATCATAACCTGTCTTTTCACATGTATGCAGACGATTTACAAATCTATCTGCCAGTCACTCCCAACCCCTCACCCAGTTCAAACACTCTTGTCAACTGCTTAAATGACATTAAGCACTGGCTCTCTCAAAACTTCCTCCACCTAAACACAGATAAAACTGAATGCATTTTATTTGGTGCACCTGATGACACCAACAACATCCTTCCCAGTCCCAGTGTTGGTTTTCCCCTCCCCCACTTCAACCCGGTGGTCAGAAATCTTGGAGTGCAGCTTGACTCCAACTTAAAGTTTGATAAACAGATCAGTTCTGTTGTCAAGACCAGCTTCTTTCAGCTCCGACTGCTCTCCAAAGTCAAGTCATTTCTCAGCCGTGGTGATCTGGAGAAGGCCATCCATGCCTTTGTGACCTCCAGACTTGATTATTGTAATGCTTTGTATGTTGGTATTAATCAATCCTCCATCTCCCGTTTACAGCTTGTACAGAACTCTGCCGCGCGCTTTTTGACCAACACACGAAAATATGAACACATCACTCCTGTCCTGTCCTCTCTACACTGGCTCCCGGTTCAGTTCAGGATACAGTTCAAGCTGCTCCTGTTTGTTTTCAAAGCTCTGAATGGACTTGCTCCTCTGTACATCTCAGAACTTTTGAAAGCCCATCAGCCCGGCAGAGCTTTACGCTCTGCCAGTCAACACCTGCTGGAGGTGCCTCGCTCAAGGTACAAACAATGGGGAGACCGGTCATTTTCTGTTGCCGGCCCAAAAGCCTGGAACAGCCTCCCCCCCTCCTTCAATTGGAAACCACAAGGAAACAGAAAGAGAGGCAGACCCAAACTGACGTGGAGACGATCCTTTGAGAAAGACCTGAAAGAACAAGGCTTCGATCCGAGTACGGTGGAGATGATCGCCAAGGATAGAGATCAATGGAAACAGCTTGCCGCCCAATGCGCTCTCGAGCGCGGGAGGATCTAAGTCTAAGTAACTGTGATTGTTTCCATAACATTATCAAAAACTGTTGACATTTTATTATTTATTTTGCATTTTATTTCATTATTAATAAATAAACCAACTCCTCCACCTCTTTTATTACTTCAAATTGTATAATACAGTGTATACCCCTCAATGTAAAAGTTATCTGTGCGCTCATCACTGAGCCATGTCTCTGAGACTGCTATTATTATTATCTTCTCAGCCGAGCCTCAGAAACCTTGGTGTTCAGTTTGACCAGTCAATGTCTTTGGACAAACATTCAAAGCTTCTGGTCAAAAACTGCTTTTATCATCTTAGGAACATTTCTAAACTGAGGGCAATGTTATCCAAATCTGACCTGGAGATGATTATTCATGTTTTTATCTCTTCTCGTTTAGATTACTGCAATTCCCTTTTTACTTGTTTTAATAAGTCTGCTGTCGCTCGTGTCCAGTTGGTCCAGAACGCTGCTGCAAGGCTTTTAACAGGAACAAATAGAAGGTCTCACATCACACCAGTTTTTTATGATCTACATTGGCTCCCTGTTGAATTTAGAATTCATTTTAAAATTTTGGTATTAACTTTTAGAGCGTTAAATGGACAGGCCCCCCAGTACATCACAGAAATGCTGATCCCTTATTCTCCAGCCCGCACCCTTCGTTCTTTAGCATTGAACCTTCTAAAAGTCCCTAAGACTCTGTTTAAAACTCGGGGTGACCTTTCCTTTCAGGCCGTAGCCCCCAGGCTGTGGAATGCTCTTCGTGTGACCGTCTCTATTGATTCCTTTAGAACGCAGCTTAAGACACTTTTATTCAGACAAGCTTTTAGTTAAATGTTTTTATTTAGTGTTTTTATCAGCTGTTCTTGTTTTTATCATCTGTTTTTATTGTTTTGATTAATCAGCTGTTACTACAGTATTTCTTTTGTCTATTTTAATATTTTATTTATATGTTGTACAGCACTTTGTGATTTTATCTATGAAAAGTGCTATATAAATAAACTTTACTTACTTACTTACTTACTTACTTACATTATATTAAATCTATTGTTTAATGGGTTTATATAATCTATTATTTTGAAAAACTGGCACTCATACTTCTGCAATTAATGTGAATGATTGAGAAATCTTCATTTACTATTTTAATGTCATTAAATTGCTTTTCGTTATAATCAAAAAGGCGTTCAATACATGATAAATGCATATAAATGATAAATGATACATGATCAAATAGAATTTATCATGTCCTAGACGACTGAGAATCTTCACCAGCATTTTTCGTTATAATATTCACTGTCGTTGATTACTGGAAAAAAGTTTGAATCAATCATATCATCTACATTGTATATTTTATTCTCTGAATCTTCATATGTCATCATATGTTGGTATGTCTATTTGTCCATATAATTTAATTGTCATGTATCGATTAAAGTAAAAAAAGTATTCTGATAAAGAATAAGGGGCTGCGCTTTGTAGCAGCAGCAACATGCTCTCCGCCCAACTTGCGGATGTCTGTACGAATATAATCTCACTGTATTTAGGTACAATGATAATAAAGCTTATTATGAGTCTGATTTTAATACAGTTATTGACAGTACACTGACCTTTAGGCAAACTATGACACTGTTTTTAAAAAAGGGTACCTGCATCAACAAAAGTCTACTGTCTCTGTTTGACCAAGCTTTAATTGAATTGGTTAAATCTTTCTGCTTAGTGTCCTGGGGCCTCATGTATCAACCGTGCGTGCGCACAAAATCCTTGCGTACGTCACTATCCACGCAGAACCCCGTATGTATCAAAACTGAACTGAACGTGAATATGTGCGCATCCAAGTACATTTTCACGCCAGCTCCAGAGCACGCGTACGCACGTTTCTGTGGTTCTTGTTCCTTTGGCGACACTTACAGGTGATTCAGAGAAACTGAAGCCCCACAGTCTGTGGTTGACTTTAAGAGCGGCTTGAAGACCTTTCTTTTCAACCGAGCATACTCTACTCCTCATGATTCTACTTTTGATCATAGCTGATACTGTTGTTGATTTTAATTGTTTATTAAATGTTTTATTGACATTTAATTCTGTTGCACCTTGTAGCACTTTGAGATTTTCATTAATGAAAAGTGCGTTATAAATTGAATTCATTATTATTATTATTATTATTATTATTATTAACTGTTCATGATGTGAAAATGATTAATATTCCCACCAAACACACGATTAACAAGTATTACATCCACATGACGCAGTTAAATAAAGGACGCGCAAAGTTGTGCAAAAAATAAATTTAACAGGAACGGATTCATTCAGCCTTACTGGAGGATATAATAAATAGTGTAACACGCAGAGCATTTATTTATAAACAGATATAATTTTCTGATCTAGGATATGGCTTATCAGCCGTTTTCAGAAATAATCATTTTTCAGTTTGGCACTGCTGCGCTCTGGAGCAACACAGGAGCCGTGCATCACGCGTGCAGAAGCAGCGATCAAACTGTTCCACAGGAGCTTTCCTGAGGGAGCTGGCAGGCCGATCAGGGCAGTCCAGTCCACACAAAGCCTGATCATATTTAATGGAATGTCTCATCCATATGATTCCAAAGGCTGAGTGGTCGCGCTTTGGAGCGCGCGCGCACCCACGCCGGTGTTACACGGCAGTGGAGGTGTTTAATAATCTGCGTTTATTGTAGATTTCTCCAAAATGACACGTGAAAGTACACCATATATAACTTGTAGGAGAGTAAAGGCTTCACAGACAAACAGATTGCGCACAATGTGGCGCGCGCAGCGTTTGGAGACTCCAACATCACGTCATGTCATGAAAAGTCTCCACTGAGACGCACAGACCCGTTTCTTCATGTCATCTATTAAATAAACAAAGATCTATGTTCTACCAAACATCTAAGTTCCTCTGTGTTTACAGTAATTATGGTAATAAACCCGTGCGCAAAGTTAAAGCTAGGGTCTGCGATATTTGAACACTCTGGGACTCTCTGGGACTTAGAAATATTTTCAGCGCAGAAAAGCATTCTGCTCCCTCCCCTCAGAGCCATATATGGCACAGTCCGAGCTCTGCAGCTGAACTTGGGATCTGCTCCGCCCCCTGCTGCTCTCTGCTCAGAACCACTGCGATATTCTGTGTTTATGGAAATAAAACCTTCTAATAAAATAAAATAAAAACATGGAGCGCTAGTCCTACAACACAAAATCCAGCAGACACCAGCAGAGGTTCACGAAGCAACGTTGGACATGTTTTAATTCGCTCGTGACTTCCTCATGTCGCTGCGCTGCTGGTCTGGAATGTGTGGAATGCTTCACCTCCTCCTGTCTGCGCTGCGATATTCTGTGTTTATATGACAATATAACTGTTTAAAAATTTTAATAAAACCACGAATCACTCATCCTACAACACAAAATCCAGCAGAAATCATCAGAGGTTCACAAAGCAACGTTGGACATGTTTTAATTCGCTCGTGAGTCGTGACAAATCCATTTCCTCATTCCTGTCAGTGAAGGATGAAGCGATCACTTGACTTTTGGCAAAAAAAACTAAATAAAAGTCCAGCTCTGGGATAAAGAAGGGATATTTAATACATTTTGTGTCACATAAAAAACAGTCCTGCATCGCTTTGCAATCCTTTGAATGAGAACGAGCTGCGGCTGGGACAGGTGGGGGCGTGGGTTGGGGCGTGACAAACAACTCTGTTTTTATTGGCTGTCAGTGTCCTGGTCACTCTTGTGTTTTCAGTGTTTTTATAAATGCTGATAGAGAAGCAAGGGGACAATAGATTTTTTCAGAGATTACTTTGTCTAACATCAGTTTGTCAGTAGATAGTGACTGAGTGAAGAAATATGTTAAAAATATATTGTTTGAAAAGTTACAGACTACATTACAATCTTACATACCCCAGCTTTAATATTTTCACTCAGAATGAATGGATGAGCCGTTGCGCACCAAAGCAGGGTGCGCGCACACACTAATACCGACACACAATCACTCGTTCTTTGCGTGATAAACACATTTTATTACTATTCTTACTTAGGATTATTTTCCTCACTCATATTATATTAAATTCATTATTTTCCTGAATCTAGAAATGATTTCTGATCGCGCAGGGATCAAACAAACATGTCCTTCACACATGCAGGAAGTAATTTGCATCTGTTTAACATATGTAAATGAAGGCGTGTCAGGGGAGGTGTCTCACGTGCGCTCAGTTCCACGTTAATTGTGATGTACAAAAGGAATGTGCGTGGATTCAGGTGTACGCACAGTTTGATACATCTGGATTTTTTTGTGCGTACACACTTTTCTGGATTTGACCGTACGTCACTTTTCAGTAGGAAATCCACGCAAGTCTTTGTACATGAGGCCCCTGGTTCGCAACCTTTCTCTTAAAAATAAGAACTGCCTGAATCAGATTGTGAAGTGCTCTGGTGAGTTGACAGGAGAGATGAAAATGAACCTAGAATCCCAGGACTCTAGGCAGGTACAGAGGATATGTGGATCCATTGAAAGGATGTCTTGTCCTCTGCACTGCAAGTTCTGGCCCCTTGCGTCAGGACACAGATAGTGACTACAGTACATGTAAAACTAAACCCAGCTTTGTTGCTGTTGCAATCCATCTCTTAAACATCAAATATAGTTTATTATTTTATTTTTATCATCCTACTTTATCATTCTGTATTGTGTTTTATCATACATCTACGTTTTGTCCCATTTTATCTCGTTTTGTTATATCTAATTCTTCAAGAAGAGAGTTTTACTTTATTTCTTTGAAAGCACAGAGCACATGGTCACTTTTTAATCTTGTTGGGTCTGTTATGTTTACATCTTGTGCATGAAAAAATGAGCTGACTCAGGTCACAGTCATCAAATCTACCTATGGCAAAAAAAAGGTAGATTGATTGACTGTATCTAAATGAAACATGTGCTTCATCATCAAAACTTGTTTTGTTTTTTATCCTTGTTCTCACTCTGTCAATATAAAGTACAGTATAAGGGGCAGAGATGGTGTAGAGGCAGGGCAGCCGGATCAGGACCAGAATGTCCTGGGTTCGATCCCCGGTCACGGCATACCTCGTTGTGTCCCTGGGCAAGACACTTAACCCCGAGTTGCTCCCGGTAGGACAGGCAGCGCCTTGCACGGCAGACTACCGCTACCGGTGTATGAATGTGTGTATGAATGGGTGGATGGTTGGTACAGTGAAGCGCTTTGGGGCCCCTCAAAGGGGGCTGGAAAGCGCTATATAAGTAAGCTCCATTTACCACAATGGCCAGTTTTAATCTGGTTTATAAAAACTTAGTGAAGCTGTTTTACGGCAAACTTACTAATGATCTCTCCAGCTGGTTTAGCCTCACCATTGTTGCTGGGGAGATAAGTGGAGATGGCTAGAAAAGAAACAAAAATGTCAGAAAATACAAATCAAGGGGCATAATGTTTTCTTCGTGTTTTTACTTTCTAAACAAACCTTGGTCTAATTATTGAGTCCAATTTTGTTAATTAATTTTGTTCTTGGATTCATTTGAACACAAAACGAAGAACATAGGCAGCAGTCCTGGTGTTTATACCACTGTAACTCACAATAACATTCAGGGAAGTTGATCAATCCGCTGGCACACAAGTCACAGTTCTCTCCGATGTAGTTTGGTTTGCAGAAACAGTGACCGGTCAGATCCTCACAGGTACCATCTGTAAACTCTGACTGACAGTTACAAGCTGCAGAGACAGAGCAGACGATGGGAAGAGACAGAGAAAAAACATGACCAATGATGACCAAGGAGACAAAATTACAAGTTAGGAAATATAGATATGCTGAAATAGTCAGATAACTGAATCTCACGTGAGCAGGCCAGTGGGGAGTCAATGGGGTGATCAGGTGATCTGTAGTAGGTGGGGATGCAACGCTCACAATTCACACCTGTTGTGTGATGCTGCAAGAGACAAATCTCATTAGATTTTATCTTTACAAAATGTATCTGGACTAACCACAAACACACAGCTTTACACAACTGTGGAGTGCCAGATACCTGGCAGTTGAGGCAGACCCCTCCTCCTCTGTGGTGTCTGTGAAGGTCAAGGCTGGCTCGCCTCCGATCAACATCAGGATCATAGTAGCAGTCAAAAGTATGACGATGACAGTTGCATGCTAAAACATTTTATTAACAAGAAAGGGAGAGTAATGTTAGAAGTGCATTCAAAGTTCCTAATGCAGCAAATAAGCATCAACTACTTTTCCGATTTTCACACCTGATGGGAACAGAGGAGCCTGGTCTGTGAATATATACCTCCATGTATCATATACAGTACATACATACATACATACATACATACATACATATA